>PISX010015152.1:0-50523 GCA_004024625.1 Mellivora capensis | reverse complement strand
CCTCAGGTTGTTTTTCAGAGTCCATAGTCTCTCATGGTTCATCTCCCCCTCCAATTTCCCTCAACTCCCTTCTCCTCTCCATCTATGTCCTCTATGTTATTTGTTATGCTCCACAAATAAGTGAAACCATATGATAATTGACTCTCTCTGCTTGGCTTATTTCACTTAGCATAATCTCTTCCTGTCCTGTCCATGTTGCTACAAAAGTTGGGTATTAATCCTTTCTGATGGAGGCATAATACTCCATAGTGTATATGGACCACATCTTCCTTATCCATTCGTCCATTGAAGGGCATCTTGGTTCTTTCCACAGTTTGGTGACCATGGCCATTGCTGCTATAAACATTGGGGTACAGATGGCCCTTCTTTTCACCACATCTGTATCTTTGGGGTAAATACCCAGTAGTGCAATTGCAGGGTCATAGGGAAGCTCTATTTTTAATTCTTAAGGAATCTCCATACTATTCTCCAAAGTGGCTGCACCAACTTGCATTCCCACCAACAGTGTAAGAGGGTTCCCCTTTCCCCACATCCTCTCCAACACACGTTGTTTCCTGTCTTGCTAATTTTGGCCATTCTAACTGGTGTAAGGTGGTATCTCAATGTGGTTTTAATTTGAATCTCCCTGATGGCTAGGAATGATGAACATTTTTTCATGTGTCTGATAGCCATTTGTATGTCTTCATTGGAGCAGTGTCTGTTCATGTCTTCTGCCCATTTTTTGACATGATCATCTGTTTTGTGTGTGTTGAGTTTGAGAAGTTCTTTATAGATCCTGGATATCAACCTTTTGTCTGTACTGTCATTTGCAAATATCTTCTCCCATTCCGTGGGTTGCCTCTTTGTTTTGTTGATTCATCCCTGGGTTACAAGGATGGTTCAACATTCGCAAATCAATCAATGTAATAGAACAAATCAATAAAAGGAGGGAATAACCACATGGTCCTCTCAATTGATGCAGAAAAAGCATTTGACAAAATCCAGCATCCGTTCCTGATTAAAACGCTTCAAAGTATAGGGATAGAGGAAACATTCCTGAACTTCATAAAATCTATCTATGAAAGACCCACAGCAAATATCATCTTTAATGGGGAAAAGCTCACAGCCTTCCTGTTGAGATCAGGAACACGACAAGGATGCCCACTCTCACCATTCTTGTACAATATAGTATTAGAAGTCCTAGCAACAGCAATCAGACAACAAAGAGAAATAAAATGTATCCAAATTGGCAATGAAGAAGTCAAACTCTCTCTCTTTGCAGATGACATGACACTTTATATGGAAAACCCAAAAGACTCCACCCCCAAACTACTAGAACTCATACAGCAATTCAGTAATGTGGCAGGATACAAAGTCAATGTACAGAAATCAGTGGCTTTCTTATACACTAACAATGAAAATACAAAAAGGGAAATTAGAGAATTGATTCCATTTACTATAGCACCAAGAACCATAAGATACCTGGGAATAAACCTAACCAAAGAGGTAAAGGATCTGTACTCGAGGAACTACAGAACACTCATGAAAGAAATTGAAGAAGACACAAAAAGATGGAAGACCATTCCATGCTCTTGGATCGGAAGAATAAGCATTGTTAAAATGTCTATACTACCTAGAGCAATCTATACTTTTAATGCCATTCTGATCAAAATTCCACTGGTATTTTTCAAAGAGCTGGAGCAAATAATCCTAAAATTTGTATGGAATCAGAAGAGACCCCGAATTGCTAAGGAAATGTTGAAAAAGAAAAATAAAACTGGTGGCATCACATTAACTGATTTCAAGCTTTACTGCAAAGCTGTGATTACCAAGACAGCATGGTACTGGCATAAAAACAGACACATAGACCAGTGGGAACAGAGTAGAGAGCCCAGATATGGACCTTCAACTCTATGGTCAAATAATCTTCTACAAAGCAGGAAAAAATGTACAGTGGAAAAAAGTCTCTTCAATAAATGGTGCTGGGAAAATTGGACAGCTATATGTAGAAGAATGAAACTCGACCATTCTCTTACACCGTACACAAAGATAAACTCGAAATGGATAAAAGACCTCAACGTGAGACAGGAATCCATCAGAATCCTAGAGGAGAACATAGGCAGTAACCTCTTCGATATCAGCCACAGCAACTTTTTTTTTTAAAGATTTTATTTATTTATTTGACAGACAGAGATCACAAATAGGCAGAGAGGCAGGCAGAGAGAGAGAGGAGGAAGCAGGCTCCCTGCTGAGCAGAGAGCCAGATGCAGGGCTCGATCCCAGGACCCTGAGACCATGACCTGAGCCGAAGGCAGAGGCTTAACCCACTGAGCCACCCAGGTGCCCCAGCCACAGCAACTTCTTTCAAGATATGTCTCCAAAGGCAAAGGAAACAAAAGCAAAAATGAACTTTTGGGACTTCAAGATCAAAAGCTTCTGCACAGCAAAGGAAACAGTCAACAAAACAAAGAGGCAACCCACGGAATGGGAGAAGATATTTTATTCTATTTCTATCCTTCCTAGTCTTATTAAAGTTTAGTGTGTGTGTGTGTCCATGAGTGTGCATGTGTGTGTGTTGCAAGTGTTGCCTCTACTGATGTCTGGAAACAAGGACCAAATATACAATAATTGGAGAGTTATGTTCAATAATCCCTCAAAGACAGTGCACATGAACGAAATGATCCAAGAAAGAAAATATGAAGTAGCTGCATGGTATGTACAGTCCTGTACTCCTCTGTGGCTTGCTACATTTAGCTGTTATTTCCTAGTGGTTTGAAATATTAACACAATGATAAATATCATACATGAATCAGTGATTTCCTTGGTATTGCAGCACCATCTCTACCTATTTCAACTAACATATGGCCTAAACTCATGTAACAGAATTATGCATTGTAGAGGATACACAGTACTTGATTTGTGAACCTTAAGTAGTATGCTTTGATTTCTACCTGTTAAACATGAGGAAGTCAGCCTACTTTTCTACCTCTCATCTTTTTCTCCTTTGTTGCTCTATTTCTATTTGTATAGTTTCGGTATTATTAAAGCAGGTACTATTTTATTCTGTACTGTTGTCCTAATTGTCAATTTTATACATTCACATTTAGTTCTACATTTACAGTTTAATCTTTGTTATTGACTCAGTACTTAATATCAGTACCACTATTAGACTCAGACAAAAGGATCCTTTAGCAGCCCCTGCTTTAGCCCTTTCCCTCTGAATGTGCCTGCCATGGACTGAATGCTCGAGTCTCCCCAAAATTCATAGGCAGAAGCCCTAACCGCATGGCAAGATGGAATTTGGAGGTTGGATCTTTGGGAGATAATTAGGTTTATATGGGCTCATCAAGGTGGGGCCATCGTGGGATTTTTGTCTTTATATGAAGAGGGAGAGAACCAGAGTTCTCTTTATCACATGAGAACACAGCAAGAAGGCAGCCACTTACAAGACAGGAAGAGAGTTCCCACCAAGAACTGATCTGCCAGCTTCTTCATCTTGGACTTCTCAGCATCCAGGACTGTGAGAAATAAATGTTTGGTGCTTAAGCCACTCAGTATATAGTATTTTGTTGCAGCATCTTGGGCTAACAGCACAGTGCCCCTCCCCATGGAGTAAGAAATCTGCAAGATCCTATAGGAGATAGCCACCCCAATCCCATATACTCCCATTCACAACATGTTTTCATTATAAACCCCAGAGCTGATGACACAAACCACACTAAAATCAGTTCTATGGCTTGAAAGCAGCCAATCTAAAGAAGCAAGACCTTTCAAAGGAACAGCAGTAGGACAGACAACTGATGTCCCAAGAGAAACTAGAGCAGACTGTGGAAAACAGAGTGGTATATTTGAAGTACTGAGATCAAACAACTGCCACTTTGTAATTCCATACCTTTAATAGTGAAGACAAAAATAAAGTTTCTAGACAAAGACTGAGAATTTGCTGCTTGCAAGTGTGAGCTAAATAAAGACTAAAGGGAGTTCTAGTAAAAAGGAAATTATCTGACAATCAAGGGTATGCATTAAGGAATAAAGGGCACAATAAGAAAGGGAAGTATGTGGACAACGAGAAAAGCATATTGACTGTACCAAAAAGCAATGTCTTGTGTGATTTAAAATATATACCCACAATTAAAGTGTTTGATAACAACTAAATGAAAAATATCAACGATGCTAGAATAAACAGATTAAATGTTCTAAGGATTGTGTGGGAAGAGGTGAAAGTACTAACATATTAGGTCCTAATAACTCAACAACATATTTTGTAATATCTAGGGAAATGACTAAAAGAATAGAAGAAAAAAAAGCTTTGTAACGAACAAAATAAAGGGGAAAGAATAATAAAAATATTTGATTCATCAAAAAATTTTGAAGAAAGGAGAGACAAAGGAACCAAAAGTAGATAATAAATGAAAAACAGTAAGATGGTAAATATATACCCAAATACATTGGTAGTAATATTAAATGTAAATTGCCTGAATATGCCAATAAAAGACAAATATTCTTAGACTGGATAAAACCTTAAACTCATATTTACAAGAACAACTTAAGATAAATTGTAGAGTAGCTTGAATATTAAAGGATGGAGAAAAGAGAAAAGATATGGAAACAGTAGCCGTAAGAAACATGGTGTAATATCAGATAAGTCACGAAGCATTACTAGAGATGATTTCCTAATGAAAGGTCTATTAGCCAAGAAGACAGAAAAATTTATATGAACCTAAAAATGACCTCAAAATATGAAAGTAATAATTGAAAAAAAAGAGATAAATCTATAAGCAAAATGGGAGATTTTAACATGTCTCTCTTAGTAACTGGTAGAAAAAGCAGACAAAAATTAGAATCTAGAATCCATTAATAAATATGAATCTAATAGAGGACATTGAATTGAACATTGAGAGAATCACATTCTTTTCCAGTCATATGGAACATTTATCAAAATTTGTGACACACTAGACTTTTATGTTTAAAGTCTCAACCAACTTCAGTGTCTCAGCCTTGCCACTATTGACATTTTTGGCTTGATAAATTCTTTGTCATGAGAGACTCTTCTGTGCACTATAGGACACTTAGCAGTATTCCTGGCCTCTATCCACTAGATGCCTGTATCAGTTCCCCTCCCCCAGTTATGACAACAGCACTCATCTCTAGATATTGCCAGATGTCCTCTGGAGGGCAAAATCATGACTGATTTAAAGTATGTTCCTTTAAAATAGTTTAATGAAGCCAGTGGTCAATAAAAAAAGATTATTAAAACTCCCCAAAGTATGCAATTAGACAGTAGAGTTACAAATAACCCATGAGGCAATGAAATAATTGAAGTGGAAATTAAAATAAATTTTAAATTGAATTATTATGAAATCAAGCTTATCAAAGCTTATACAATGAGGCTCAAACTGTTCTCAGAAGAAAATAAATAGAATTAAATGTATATATTAAAAAGAAGAACCTATAAATTCAAGATAGGAAGGTCAGGATTCACGGCCAAGTGAGATTGGCAAATGTTTTCCCTAAAAAGTAACTATAAAGCTGGAAAAATTAACCAGTAATATGTCATTACTCTGGAATCCTACCAAAGTCATATAACGATCTGTGATAAATCATTGAATTCAGGATGAGAACAGTGGGATTCTGTGGCATTCAGACCTGGGGCTGGAGCTAATCCCATTCCCCCTCCTTCAGCAGGTGATAGGGAGATTCTGCCAGGATAGGGTAGGCCATGAGGATCAGAAGTTTTTCTGACACTGTTAGGAGGGCTCACTCCATTCGGGGCAGTAGGTACTGCCCATCTTCAATGGAAATGACTTCTCTAAGACAAACAAGTGGCAAGGCCAATGGCTTCATTCTAGTAGCCTGAGGCTGTAGTCCTGATGGGGGCAAACATATTTTTGGCTGAGACTATATACATGGTCAATGTAGATAGAGAGCCTCCAAGCTATTCTCATACTCCTGGCTTACCCTGAGGCTGCATACCTAAAGTACAAGAGTCAAAAAGAACTAGAGGACAGTAGAACACAAGGCAGACTGAAAACATCCTGGATTTTCTAATGCCTCATATTTAGAATACATAAAGAACACCTATAACTCCAGAAGAGGAAAAATTCAATTAAAATACAGACAAAATATTTGAACAATCATTTAATCAAATGGCTAATAGGCACAAAAAAGCACTTAATACCATAATTTCTAGAGAATTGCAAATTAAAATCATGCTAAGATATCACTATACATCCACTAGAATGACTATAGTCAAAAAGAAAGACAATACCAAGTATTGGTGAGAATGTGGAAAAACTAGAAGCCTTATGCATTGCCAATGAGAATGTAAAATAGTACAGAAACTTCAGAAAACAATTTGTCAGTCTCTTAAAAATTTGAAGATAAATTTAGTATATGATGCTTTATTTCTACTCCTAATAATCTATCCAAGAGAAATGAAAACATATGTCCACACAAAGATATATACATTAATATTCAGAGCTGCATTAGTCATTCATTCCTGATATTTGTAATTTATGTCTTTCTCTTTTTCTTGACAAACCCCTAGGAAGATAGATGAAAATAAGAGAGAGAGAGAGAGAGAGAGATGGCACAAGCTACAAATATCAGGAATAAATAAGGGAATGAAAATACAGATCCTATAGACATTTGAAGGACGGTTTCATGAACAATTTATGCCAATAAATTTGAAAAACTAGATGAAAAACTCAATTTAAAAAAGACAACTCACTAAAATTGACACAGGAAGAAATAGAGAGTCTGATTATGCATTTATCTGATAAAAAATTGAGTTCCCAGCAAAAGTATCCTTTAAGAATGGACGTGAAATAAAAACATTCTCATATGGAGGAATGCTAAGAGATTTTGTTACCAGCAACAAGCCCGATCTAGAAGAATTGTTTAAGGAAGTTCATCAGACAGAGAGACATGATAACAGAAGAAAACTTAAAACTATGAAATAAAGGAAGAACAACAGAAAAACTAAATATCTAGGTATATAAAGGGGGTTATCCTTTTCCTACTGAGTTCTCTAAGGATGTATGAGTCCATTGAAATAAAAAATTAAAACATTGTCCTGAGTGGTGCAGGAACCTATTTTGTGGTATACTTCCTACCTTACACACAAAGTGGTAAAATGTTGATTCTAAGTAGAATGTTGAAGTTAAGATTATATTTTGTAATCCCTAAGGCAACAAATAAAAATTACATAAATATATTTAAAAATATAGCCCACAATTTAAAATAGACTGCTGAAAATGTCTGAAAACCCCAAAAAGGGCAGGAAAGAAACAGAGAAATAAAAACCAGAAAACAATGACAATTTAAATCTTAACATATCAACATCACTAAGTACTAATGGTGTAAACATACCAATTACAAGAAAAGGACCATCAGAACTGATAAATATATAACTAAAAGAAACTGTAAAAACTCTCTGGAACTATAGAATATACCTAGGTTAAGAGCAAAAACACCAAAGTCTACCTTGCAAACACTAATTTAAAAAAAAAAAAAGGCTGGAATTTAGAGGGGAAAAAATAACCAAAGATAAAGGTGGGTAAATTGATAAAATATTAATTTACCAAGAGACATAATGGGGGGCACCTGGGTGGCTCAGTGGGTTAAGCCTTTACCTTCCGCTCAGGTCATGATCTCAGGATCCTGGGATAGAGCCCCGCGTGGGGCTCCCTGCTCAGTGGGGAGCCTGCTTCCCCCTCTCTCTCTGCCTGCTTACTTGTGATCCCTGTCAAATAAATAAATAAAATCTTTAAAAAAAAAAAAAGACATAATGATCCTAACTAGGTATACAACTAACTAGAGCTTTAAAATTACTATGAGTTAAATTGTATCCTTCCAAAAAATGTGTTCAATAAGCTCTAATCCAATATAAATGGTGTCCTCTTAAGAAGAGGAGAAGACAGATATGAGGAATTTGAGAGGCAGGGTGGGGAGTTGTTGGAGGTAGGGAGGGAAAAAAATGAAACAAGATGGGACCAGAGAGGGAGACAAACCATAAGCAACTCTTAATCTCAGGAAACAAACTGAGGGTTGCTGGGGAGTCAGGGGGGGAGGAAAAGGGTGGCTAGATGATAGACATTGGGGAGAGTATGTGCTATGGGGAGTGCTGTGAATTGTGTAAGACTGATGATTCACAGACCTGTACCCCTGAAACAAATAATACATTATATGTTAATGGGGGAAAAAAAAAAAGAGGAGAAGAGACACAATGTGACAGTTGTCTTAATACTTGTTACCTTTGGAGGGGCACTGACTGTAATGGGTCATGAAGGATCTTGGGTAATACCAGTAATATTGTATTACTTGATCTGGGTGGTGGTTATATGGGTATGTGCATTTTGTGGAAAATCCATTGAGCTCTACTATGTTATATTTTGTGTATTTTGTATATTTTGTGTTTCTTCATGTACATCATATTCTAATAAAAATTCTATTTAAAATTTCTAAAATTTTGGTTTTGTTTTATAGTCCTAGAACCAATTTTAGCTTCTAATATTCTATTCCAAACAACTAAAAAAATAATGGGTATGTAGGTAGGTAGATAGGTAGGGAGGTAGGGAGGTATAGAAAAAATAGCCCCATGGCCCCCTGGAAATACTCCTACATGTTTAGGCAGAGAGAATACCTTCATATTGGCATCTAGTAAGAATATCTTCAGCAGTTCCTGGAATAGGGTTAAAAACAATAGAGTGGGCAGTCTGAAGAGAAGGGTGACTAGTTGTAGTAATATTGGAGGCTTTATAAAATTTAAAATGCTATTATTAGTATGGAAGTGTTGAATTACTATATTATACACTTGAAACTAATATAACACTACATGCTAACTAACTGGAATTAAATTAAAACTTTTTTAAAAAGTTATTGTAATTATTAAAACTTGTTAACCTCAAAAGGGACAAACATAAAATATACTACCAAAATGGACAAATTATTCAACTGATGATTTAATTGATTCATTTGATAGCTCCTATATTTTCCCTTTATTATATAGTCAAGTGATAATTGTATACTATGCATAATAAAATAGAAGTTCAAAAGATAAAACAAGATAAAAACAAAAAAACCTGAATGAACCAAACAAAAAAGCTAAACCTGCTGAAATGATACTGTGAAGATATTTAATCTTAGACCAGAGGGCTCATTCAGGAATAGACCTTATGCTGCATGTTTGAGACGTGGTCCTAGTAGAGTTCACCATACCTGGAAAATTAATCATTAATTTATGTAGTCCTGCAATAAAGAGAAATGTGCTGGTATTTAAAGGATTTATCATTTGCATCCAAAGAGCAAGCAGTCAGAGACTTCACATCAGACAGATGGGTGAGAGGAGAGGGAGACAAGATGGTATTTTTAGAAATAAGAGAATGACAAAATCAAGATTCTTGCTGCTGGTTGAATCCTCATTCCATGGAGTATTATCCACAGCAGCTGGTTTTTTGTTTTGTTTTGTTTTTTTGTGAGGGGCTTGGGAAGAGTGGAAGCCTCTCCCTGTATCCAATACATGGGGGCAAGTTCTCAACTCACACTTTGTCAGAATATCACCTTTCATCCTTGATCATCAAAGAAATATCACATACTCTAATCATGTCTGCTGATGTCTTTCAGTCAGTATTATTGTCCCTCTGGCCAAGCAGGCATGCAGACTCAGGTCAAATTTTGCAGGATCTTACTGCCATTTTGAGGATGTTGCTCTTTATATTAAGTATAATGAGAGTTTATTGAATAAGTTTATCTTACACTGACATGACTGTATTTATATTTTGCAATGAGCACCCTGGCTATCAGACATACTCACTGATAAGAAATGTGGGGTTCTTTAGGAAGTTCTTCCAGAACTCCAGTAAGGGATGGTGCTGGCATAGACAAGGAGAGGGGTCAGCAAAACTTTTCTGTAAAGGACGAGGTGGTAAATCTTTGAGGCTTTGTCAACCATATGGTCTCTAGCAAAACTACTCCACTCAAAACAGCCACAGACAACCTATTAACAAATGGGTCTGTCTGTGGCCCAATAAAACTCGATTTACAAAAACAGGAGGTAGGTTTGATGTGGCCCGCAGACCAAAGTTTGCTAACCCTGAATAAGGATGATGGTAAGGAAGACATATGGTTTTAAGAGATGCTTAAGAAGTAAATCACAAGGTCTTTCTCAGGGATCAAATGTGAAGGCGGTGGGGAGATGAGGACCCCTGGATATAGGTTGACTTCAAAGACTGATAGTAGAAGCCCTTCAGGCTCTATCTCCACTCCCCTTCCCATCCAAGTGTAGGACTCAATAGTCAGTGTTTTTGGCTGTCCATCACATTTGAACACATTTCCAATGCTTCCAATGTTTCCACCTATGAATCACTACCCTAGAGAAGATGCCCAAAACTTGGTTTGCCAGTTTTCTGGCAGTGCAGGCATGTGACTTGGCTCCCCTGGTCAGGTGTTTCTTTGTGAGACTGATTCAGAACCCAGGGACTCACTTAATCAGATGCCAGCCAGACTCCACTCTGAAAAGATGGAAGGAGAAATGTGCCAGAGATAGCAGTGACTGAGACACTAGTTACATATCCTGACTCAGCATTGGGGCTGGGTATGAGCTACAGCCTGGGCCAAGTGGCAGTGATGTCCCCACTGACATAGCCCATGATAAAGGGGCTATGTTTCTCTGAAGGAAATCCAAACCTGGTTCTCTGGCTCTCCCAGATACTCTGTGAGTCGTATAATATTCTCTAAGAAGTTTCCTTCTTGAACTAGCCAGACTAGGTCCTGCTGTCCATAACTAAGATCCCGGGGGTGCCGGGTGGCTCTGTTAAGCATCTGCCTTTGGCTCAGGTTATGATCCCAGGGTCCTGGGATGGAGCCCCACATTGGGCTCTTTGCTCAGCAGAAAGCCTGCTTTCCCTCTCCCACTCCCCCTGCTCATGTTCCTGGTCTGTCTCTCTCTGTCAAATAAAATTAAATAAATAAATAAATTCTCTAAGAACTTTCAACGGTTCTCTGTTTCATCTCTCCCTCAGCACTCTCTCTGGGCCACAGAGAATTCCATAGAAATCCCTAAACCATTCTTTCTATGAAGCATCTTTTGGTCTCATCGGGGCTATAAGGGTTCCACAAGCAAAACATTTTTTTAAAAACCCAAATAAAAGGAGAAACATTAATAACTAAGCACTAAGTTGAGAGGAAAAAACAGTAAGCTTGAAATCAAGTTTTCAAAAATAAAGTTAATGAAGATAGCAGTTGATAAGAGAGGAGAAAGGCAGTGCAGGCTGGAGGAAGTCCATAGTCAAGACCTCAGAAGCAGGAAGGAAGCTGGTCTAACTTGTAGTACAGTTTGGGTGGGGAAATAGATCAGAAGGCATATGAATGGGCCTTGGAACATACCCGTGTAAGGGAGGACTTCCAGAGTACAGCAGCCCCTACAACTACTGACCTATAATTACGTCCCAGTGCTTCTCCTTCCTGGCCTTTGTAATGCTGTTCCCTATGCCTGGAGGGATGTCTCCCCATTATTCCTGCTGCTAGCCTCAGATAAATGCCACCTGTGGGATGGGCTGCACCATAGATCAGTTTCTTGGGAAACTGAGATTTTCATGCAGGTTTATTGGGAACAGTCCTCTGGAATAAGTTCTGTAAGGGAGTGAGGGGAGCAGCATTGGTCTGAGAGAGAAGTTGAACCTCATGCAGCTTTCCCAGTGGCCCCAGCAGATTCCACAATGGACTCTGGAGCTTCAGAACTATCCTGCCCGAGGCGAGGGAGCCAGAACTTAGTGTCCTCTTATGGACCAGTCATTGGATACAAGTGCTCCAGGAAGGGTGTGTTTCCTTAGATGGGGAAATTCTTTTCAGTTAAGGGCAATTACACAAGTGTAGAAGAGGTGGGTGGTCAGGAATTAAGGAAATTACAGGCTAACTCCCACCAGCCCATCTCAAGTAGGTCCTGTGTTATCTTTTATTTTTTTTATTGTATGCTATTATTTTCCTTCCTAGTGTTTATGATGATGCATAATTGCATACTGTATTACCATCTCCTCCAATAAACTCGAACAATCATGAGTAAAAGAACCATGCCAATTAAAATCATCATTTTATCCCTAGCATCTAGCAGAGTGCCTGGCACATGGTAGGTATTCAACCAATGTTTATTAAATGAATGAATAACTGAATGAATACAAAAATAATGAATCAATGCAAGAAAGTAGACATGTCTGACATGGGAGCAGAGCAGTGAGTCTGAGTGTGCCCTGGACCAAGGAAGGAGGAGCCTGTGTTTATAGCTCACTTGAAGCCCCCAGCATTATAGAGGAAGAGAGGATAGTGAATGGGCTACCACAAGACAGTGTGAGTCAAAGACATACTGGACAAGCCTATGTTTTATGAGACCAGCCACCTTTGATTTTACTGACTAATACTGAGAGACTCAAACCAATAGAGTTTGAAACGTGAATGTAGACTGCAAGAACAATCATGAGATGCCCTGCAGAGGTTAGTGCATCCCAACACACTCTAGTAGAATTCAGAACACTTTCTGTCAAAAGATGGCTCCTCTCTCCTATCATGGTGCTGACAAGTGGTAAAATTAAATGTCAGCTAACAACTTCCTTTGTGGGTGAATGGTTTCACAATCCATAATGCATGTTCACATGGCAATGCACTGAGGGTAAGATTTAACATCAAAGCTAAGACCAGGTAATTAATCAAAACCTTGAATCATTTGTACAAACCTGTGAGCAGTGCATTGGACTGCATATTGTGGCTGATCCAGGACTTTCTATTCAAATACGGCAGACCATATATGGTCTTGTGCAAGACAATATGAGGTGGGAGTGTAAAAATCTCATTAAGAGGGAAGTGACTTGAAGACTGAGGCCAGAGACACTATGCCACATTTCACCCATACTTGTGCTACAAATTACAGCCTCGGCCTCCCACCCAAGGATATGTTAAAGAAAAATATTTTTAGGAAAAATTTAACTGAGCTCATGGACGATATAAACTCCTAGTTACTGTAAGTTTGAATACAAAGCAAAGAATGAAGAAGGGATCTCTTATTGAGTTCATGGCTCACATTACTGGGCACCTAATTGAAGCCTTTCAATTAGAAAACATGTCAGCAGAAATTCATCCTTTATATCCAGCACACACAGCATGAAAGTTCACCCCTTGTAGGGTGTTTATGTGTTTAAGTCTCTAGGGCATTGCCTATGATCCACTGAATCATTATCTTGGTGCCAAAAGAATAGATTCTGGAATCATAATCATGTTCCTAAAAATTTACTTTTCTGTATATGTTGACATTCCAAGCTTTCCAATGAGAAAAACACAAGGCTGAGAACATCACAAGCTCTGGGGAAGAAACTGAATGTTGAGGGAAAAGGGGAAACGTCTCAGTGAAAAACTGAAGAAAATCACTTTAGAGTTTTCAGTGGGAGGTAATTTAGCATTGTGGAAGGAGCCCAGGTTTTACATTCAGACCCGCTCAAGTTCAAATGCTATATAACCCTGGGTGTAAGCTTTGACCTCTCAGAGTCAGCTTTCTCTTCAATATGACAGGGTATTAAAACTAGCCTCAGAGAACACACACAATGCCATGCACTTATCTTCATAATTACGATAGATATGGTTATGGTTGTTGTTATTACTCTCCCTACCATCTTGCCTATAATACAGGCGTTCCAGAAGTGTGTTTCTCCCCTCATCAGGTATCCTGGAAAATGGGATTGATTCAGTATTTCTTAACCTTTCCATACTCAGACTAACTTGTGGTGTCTTACCTTCATGGTTCAGTGATGCTTACATCTGAATTTCCACAGGAAAATAGTTACCCTTGACAGAATGTCCCCTTTGGACCAAGTCTGTGCTTAGCCCTGGAGGAATGGAGAGGAACAAGACTCCTGGGGCTCACAGGCACTCAGGGAAGAGACAGGAAACCGATCTCTTACTGTGACATGTGGTAGAGAGGGGGTTCCAAGTATAGCCAGGGTATGGAGGGGGAATTCTGAGGGGGACAGAGAATGTTTTCTGGAAAATGATCAGTCAGAAGAGTGTGCCTATCTTAAAGGTTAACACTAGCTCTACTGCACCTCTGTGTCCCATCGGGTACCTTTACTCAGCCCCTCCCAGGCTCTTTCTTCCCTGAGTCAGAGTATCTTCTTTAGGTCTCAGGTCACCTAGATCTATCATGCCTTCAAGAGTCTTGCTCACAGAATACTTACAAATTAGATGAAAAGTTGGGATGGCTGAAACTTAGGGCACTCTAATAAAGAGCAGTAGTGATACAAGACTTGAGTGACTGGTTAAGATTGTGTTTAGGGTCCAGGAGAGAGTTACCTGCCATGTAGCCTTTCTTGGTCACACAGTGCCTTAGATACCTAACCAATAACATAAAACGGACTCAGTGCTCTAGCCCTGGGTCAGCAGGAGGCCATAAGTTGCCTCAAAGGCAAAGTCCTCCCCCTACCATGGAGCCCTTGACTTGGTGGGTTTTGCCTCAAAGAATATTTATAGTGAATAGGGCAGGTGCCACTTATGCAAATTCTACAGTAAATTCCCCAGAGATTCATTACTCCCTCCCAGACAGACCTAAGACATCCTCCACATGCTATTTCCAGAAAACAGGGCCTCAGAATAGCCAGGACCCTTCTCACCCCAGACCACCACTGCCTGTTGATGGAAGGAGCTCATGACTTACCCACATCTCTCACGCTTGTTGTCCCTCCTTTTCATCCAGGATCTTTGCTCTACCTCTGTTTCTCATATTCTGGATTCTGATATCCTTCATGGTGAGTATATGGTTTTGGGCAAATCAGAGTCTGGGAAATGAATCATCACCCCAGCTTTGGGTGAGGGAGGGATTGGGCCAGGGCTGGGGCCTGCAGAAGAAATCCCATTACCGGGTCCAGAGGCAAAAGTATCCTGCTCTCCACACCCTCAACATAGTCACGTTGGTCTCATATTATAAAATGATAGAGTACAACATGGTTAAATACATCACTGATTTGCCAATAATAGGTATTGGTGTGTAAGTCTAACTGGTGGTACAGCTGCCTGAGGTATTGATTTTACTGTCTCATGGTTGAGAGAGATGTTATCTTGATTAATTAGAAGTCAAAAACAAATGCATCTTCTATTAAATCTCTTGTGGAATTCACCTGAAAAAAATTCTACACGTGTCTTAAAAATGTCGGAAACCTAAAAGGACAGGGTGAGGAGGGAGCAAACCACCCTTTCCGCCACCTGTCCTGAGTGAAGATAATGTCTGTGAGCTCTGGGCAAGCTGATGTGAGCATATCGACCAGAAGGAAAGGGGGTGCCCATCTTTCTCTTCTTTCCAAATGCAGCCTTAAATCCAGAAATTAAAAAGAAAAAATACCACCGAATATAGCACTTTTCCTGGAGTTACATACTACAGACTTTCTGGGTTTGGCTGAATGTAAATGTTTCGTTTACCCTGCCATCCCAAAGACTGGTAAATTGTTGCATACAGGACTGCCTCTGCAAGAAGCATTTTAGAAGCACCCAAGGGATAATTTCCAGAAGCCATGAATATAGAGTGCTAAACAATATTATTCTTAAAGATGAAAGGCATATGCATATCAGCTGCATGATTGTTAAATTTTGGTCAAAGTATATTTTTACAGAAAAATCAAAGGAATTTTAGAAGGAGAAATATTACTTGGGCATTTTCATGAGCTTTAAAAAATAATACATTGACCTTAAAATAAGAATCCATATGACGTGATAAACCATAATATAACACAAAGTTGTAATAAGGGTTGATCTTCTTTGGGATTTGTGAGCTAATTTCTATAAAACGATCTTCATTGGATGGCTGTTGTTGTTTTTCCACATTTTCCTTTATGATCTTTTTCCTTTCTTCAGCTTGAACACTACCTGTATCAATGAAACTCAAGGGGAGTCTACCTGCCATTGTGGTGTGGCAAGAGGCTGAGTTATGAGCACATTTGGAAACCATTCTTAACTACTGGTACTGAAATGAAATGGCTCTGCCATTTTTTAACTATTTGACATTGGGAAAATGATATAGCATTTCTAAGCCAGCATCTGATTATCTATTCAACAAAGATCTCTTAACAACTATTTATTGAAGTGAGCAGAATACAATGACAAACAAGAAGATACCAGGTCCCTGCCCATATGGGAGATGAAGTTGTAGTTGTGCCATTCTGAAAGGGGTAGTGTATATAAAAGGACTTTGGGAGTCTATGATCTATTTACTAACTCTAAGATACTATTGCTATTAGCATTGCAATTGCGAGATGATTTCTCTCTTCATCGGGACTATGCTTAAGCCATCCTATGTCATGTTGTAAAATGTTTGTTTGAAAGTCTAAGCTACAGAATCTGAAAGACTGCCAAGTTCACTATTTTTTTAAGGACATTTTTCTAGCTAGGAAAGAAATTTTTACCTGTGGAGCTCAGATTAGAGAACAGTCACCTGGGTCAAGGTCACCTTGGTAAGGGCCCCAGGAGGGAACTCTCCTCTACAGCTTGACCAAGAGTCTATTTTTCTTGCCAAGTGTCAGGATGCTGCTCTTTCTCTAAATGTTTCTCTAATCTCCTTGCCATTCTTCAATTTCCACATGAGCCAGATAAGATCAAAGCAGATCTTGGCTTGAAATTAATTTGTCCATTCAACTAACTGACAGTTCCTGAGGTCCCACTGTGGGCCAGGCTCTGGGCCCTGAGTTGGGGACCCAGGAGATTCTTCTGCTTTCATGGGATTCACTGGTTTAGATGAAGGTCTTCAGAGAAGTCTTAATTTCCTCCTTTTCTGGCAATATTGAAGGAGACACACAGAAATGAACCCGTGGCTGCCTGGGGATGGTGAGGTGGATGGGAGGGGACTTCTATGAAACCTTTCTCCTGATCCACCTATTTCAGCAGATCTATACAATTAGTGGGGGGGGGGGGGGGGGAAATGACCTTAAGAAACCTACCCTCAGTGCCCCACAATTTATAAGCACAGAGTGAGAGATTTAAAGGTTCCAATTTTTAGACCATCATGTTAAATTTATGTGGATATTTCCAAGGAATTTACCAGGAGAAAAAAAATACGTATGATGTGTCCACAGATTAGACCTGCAATTATCCCTTTCCTTCTAATGGGGAAGGACTTCCTAAATGGGAAACTCCTTTCCCTGACCCACTGAAATAATTCACTGAAAATAAGAAGCACAATTCCTCCTTAAGAAGCCAAGACATCCATGAGACTTCTCCTAGGCAGGTCTAATTTGCACCCCATCATCTATTCACATCTGAGTAAATCTTCACTAAGTGAAGCTCTTAGTCTATTCAATTAATGGGCAGTGACTAAAGCAACATGAGGAACCTGCACTTTTTCTCCAACTTCTGTGGGATATTTGTGTTTGGCCATGGTTAATGGCAAGTGGCTTTTGATTCTTAAGTGTTCATCTTCTTGGTCATATTCAATTATATTAACATAATTCTTCCATGTGTATCACCCAATTGAACCCAATATTTCATGGAAGAGGAAATTAAGGCCTGGCAATGAAAATGATTTTCCCAAGGTCAATAAAGATGTAGAAAGGCCCACAATAGGAATTATTTCTCTGTGTCTATTAAAAACTCACCTATTCTGGGGACACCTTGGTGGCTCAGTTGGTTAGAGATCTGCCTTCAGCTCAGGTCATGATCCCAGGGTCCTGGGATAGAGCCCCACATGAGGCTCCCTGCTCAGTGGGGTATCTGTTTTTCCCTCTGCCCCACTCCCTGCTCATGCTTGCACTTTCTCTATCTCTGAAAAAAAAAAAAAAAAAACAACTAAAAAAAAGAAAAAAGAAAACTCACCTATTCTTCAAGACCCAATTTAAGTCCTACCTCTTTCAAGATCCATTCCCTGAGCCCTGTTCTTCCCCTGTGTGTGGGCTGTACTCTGTCCACCTTTTTGTCCGGCTGGCTACTTCTTATCCTTCAGGATTCATTCTCAATGGCACTTCATCAGAGAACCCCCTCTCTGATTACCCAATCTAAATTAGATCTCTTCCCAAATTTTCTCTGAGGGCACTCAATTATTTTCTCTCATAGTACTCATTTTTTTGAGATTAGCGGGGTGGGAGGGATGGGGAGGCTGGGGGATGGACACTGGGGAGGGTACGTACTATGGTAAGTGTTTGTGAATTGTGTAAGACTGATGAATCACAGACCTGTACCCCCGAAACAAATAATACATTATATGTTAGTAAAAAAAATTACTCAGTTTGGGTGGTTGTGTTTTGTGTAATGTCTGACTCTCCCATAGATTGAAAACCCCACAAAGGTAAGAATCAATATCTACTTGGTTCACCATTAGACCTTTCACCTAGGCTGGTGCCTGCTGGCACCTCTTCCAGGTGTTGGAAAAGCTGAAGCAGATGATCCAGCAGCTGGAGGAGCTGTGACCCTAACGTCTATTCCAGGCCAATCAGATAAGCTGGCAGATAAGTGGCAACGTATGACTGCCTCTTCTGACCTCTGGAGAATAAAAGAATATGGTCACACCTCTACTGTCCCCTTCTAAATCTCATACAAAATATCTCATGTGGCATCAACTTGGAACTATGCAAGTTGGCTTCCATAAATGGCCCTTTAGGCCGTGAAAAAGACAATATCAAAATTCGGTGAAAGATCTAAGTGCACCTAATACTGCCCTAGGGATCCCACAGTCTCAAAGGCTTCTAAGATCTTTCTCAAAGCAAGCTGTCTCCAGTGACTTTTCTGTTCCAAAACCCATAGTTCATCCTGTTCTTATCACTGTCCTTTTGCAACAATCAAACAGCATTCTTGTTCATTCAGCGTTTTTATATTTTTTCTAGATTTATCCCTAACAAGGCTTGACTGGGAGGCAGACTGGGGTTATTCAGTTCTTGTTGTGGGTTTGGATTCTGAGAGTGTGTGTCTTGCCTAAGGCCCAATTCTAGCCACCTTGAGTTTCCTCCCAACTGAGTAACAGTACACACAGGGGCCTTTCTTTTCTGCAACACTTTAGCTTTTAAAAAGAGAATTAATTTTGCCGATATATTTGGCCAGCACAAAATAGAGCAAAAATACCTGTGGCAGACAATAAACCAGGTGGTATTTCCAAACGAGAGTTGCTTCTTTTTGTCAACGCCGTCCAGCCTTCTCGTAAATATAGGACTTCCCTGTGTTTACTGAATGCTTTGAGAAAAGGCTCTTTATGCCGGTCTATGTGCATGCCTTGTCTTCCCAACTAGCCTGCTGTTCCTAAAGCAAGAGGGCCCCCTCATTTCTCTTCTTGGGCCTTCTCTAAGTAGGCCACATACAGGGGTACCCACTCTTTAAAGCAAAGCCCCACAGAGTGGGTGTCCTGCCTCCAAGGCGTCCTACTAAATCTGCATGCAAAATAAACCTTGAAGACAAGAGTAATTTACACAATTAAATCACAAAGGGGCTTTTGGATAAGAGGTAGCCAGGGAAACTGTGGACCTTGTCTTCCTAAAATGGTCCCTGGCCCTGAGCATCCCAAAACGACCCCCACAGCAGCTGTACGAAGCACAGAAGGCATTTCCCCAGCAGCCGTATCATCACCTGAGTGGGACGCGGTTGACGGTTAAGAAGAGGGGGGCTAATTCAGTCAGCCTGGCTCTTGCTGCCTGGCTCTGACTGACAGGCCGGGCCCCTGCTCATCTCTGAAAACTAGCATCAGGGACTGACATACAGTTTGATAACATAAGATGCTTAGGTTTTTTGGCTCAAGTGAGATGTTCAGAGCTAATAGCCCTGTGAGCTGAGTTTTCGCTGCGATCTGCACCTTGAGATATCCGTTATGTCTGGCTCAGGAAAAAGGGAAAAGAATGAGAGCTTATTTCTAGAAAGGTTTCCGATGAGCAGCATTTGTCATTGAAGGGGAAGATGGGTATAATTAGCTTGTCAGTCTAGTTTGGGCTGAGCAGGCTGTCTCTGCTAAGAAAGATGGACTAACTGCCAGGGCCACTGACAGGCAGTCGATAGCGCAGCAATTAATGTCATAAATAATTCCAGAACCAATTACATCAAAATGGACTCAGAGCTTTAAAAAGGTACAGAATTCTCTTATTCTTCCTGCTAACAGCAAGAAACAGCTTTCATTTTTCTCTGTAATTAGTTTCCATTGTATATAGCAATACAGCTGAGCTTTTCCGTCCATATTTAAGCCTTGTCTCTTCCCCCAGCGCCGGCCTCCCTCCTTCACCCCACAGCACAAGGCTGTGAAAGCAGTAGGGTGAACGTTTAATCCTTTAACTTGGCTGTGGCTGGAGAACTCCGGCTACACCTAAATGATTAAGAGCCAAGTGTTCGAAAATGTCACCGGCAATGACAGCGGAGTGCCCCAAACAATGGCATTTGGAAATGAAGACATTTGTGAAATAAATGGATTTGTCTTATTATTTTAAAGGTTGCTGTGACTTTGCTTACACTGAATTTATTGATTCCGCCCCCCTTTCCTTCTTCTTTTTCTTCTCCTTCTCCCCCCCACCCCCCACTCTTACTCACCGTTGCAAGCGGAGGAGCCAGGCCAAACTATTCCCCCTACACTGGAAACGTGATTCAATACTGCCCATGTGTGCTAATGGGCATTTTTTTTTTTTTTTTAGATCCGTCTCTTTAGCCTAGTGTTTTGCTTAAAAGCTATTCTCTTGAGCTGTCTCAACTCTGCAGCTCTTTCTCTATGCATTACGGTACACATGTAGATAACACAAAGGCTATTATACACGTAATAGCAAAGACATACTAGATACTACTGGTGCTAATAGTCTTTTCTTTTCCCCTCTTTTGCTCTAGCCCCATCAGTTGCTTCCATGGCTGGTTTAGAGAAAGGAGAAGATTGTAGGGAAGCAAATTACTGTAGTATTCATTCACAGCTTTGTACCGGGCCTGACAAACATTTCCAACTTTTCAGCCATGGTGGCATTTACTCCGGAGGGACCAGGGAAAATGGCTCAGGAAGCTCCCACAGACTCGAAACCAGAAACAGCTGCCTGTGTTGCTTGCAGTTTGCTGAGTGTGCTCTGGCTCTGAGCTTCCTGCAGCTGATGGCTCTCCCTTTAGCAGTAGGTGTCATTGCGGTGAGTGGTAATTACAGTGGAAGATTTTAGAGGACACAGGATAATTAGGCCAGCCCGAGCAGGCATAAACACTGACATTTACCATATTAAAAACTGGAGATGTCGGCATTTTCCTCCCTCCCAAGACCACAACAATAGCAACCTCACCAATAAAGACAAGTTTTCAAGAGAACAAAGGGTTTTTGCTTTGGGGGGAGTTTGACTGGGTACCTGGTGCTTTGCAGTTGGTCCTGAATGGGTTCTGCAAACCACTTGGAAAGGGATCCGGCTGAGGTTATGAGGCTCCTGTTCTGCGCTCCTGCTCCTGCCCCTTGGCCGTGCAGAACGCCATATCCCGGTTTTGAATGGTGGAGAGGGCTGTGGAGCGTGATCAATAACACCATGACGGAAGCACCTCTCTCCTTCTGCTCTGGGCCGACACTGGTAGACTCTCTCGATTATCCTCTTCACCTGGTACCTGGCACTAACACCAGGTATAGTTCCTGCTTTTTTTTTGGCAAGTGATAGGCAGTAGGAAGGTAGGTGACCTCAAATTCCAGTTTGAATTTCCAGTTTGAAGCCTGGCTTCAGATAACTCAGGTCTGCTGTTTTCCCTTCTCTAAAATGAAAGAAGACTAACCAATAGGGGTGTTGTAAGGATAAAATAAATGCATACATTTAAAGCATTGAGCACACAGGAAGAGTTTGAGAAAATGACAGATAAAAAGGTAGGAAGCATTTGATAAAGTGGTAAAACTCCTTATGATTACCAAAGTTCATTTGCCCCAAATTGGCAACAGTGTTTGAGTTGATTTCTCCACAGGAGAGGATGCTCAAGCCCAAATTGTCTCCGCATGGGAGAGACAGCTGTGATTAAGTAAGGAACCCTGGGTACTCTCTTGATCCAAGACTTGGAGAGATGTTTGTATTGGGTAAGGTGGTGTGAATTAGTTCTCACATTTGCTCCCTCACTGACTCTGCAGATAGAGGCGTGGACTTACCTCAGGCTGAGACTTCACACTAGCCTTTTGGATGGGAACTTGACAATATGGTCCAGGTTTAAAACATACTCCTAAGTATGGAGGCCCTCATGGGCTATACAAATTTTACTTCTCTTGAAGTGGGTTGTTGGGAATGGGGTCATAGCACCTTGGGATCTGGGAGACTAAGGCAGTGTGGACCTTTGGAAAGACCTGGAAGTCTTGCTCCAGGGGACTATGTGCTGACCCTGGGCAGACTACTTCAACTATTTGAGCCTAAATATCTTCACTTGTAAATGAGAGAAAATAACTTACCTCTACCTACTAATGCTGTGGGAGGAGTAAATGAGCTCACTCAGGGAAAAGACCCACTAGATAATAAGTCGCTGCCTCTTCCTTTGTGTATTCCCTTTGTCATCTTTAAGACACCTGGCCTTTCTCACAAGGAGTTTGTGAGAATCTGATGTCAAGTGAAATATAAATATAATGTACTTCCTTATTGGTAATATTCATGGTACCCCAAGAATCTCTCTGGATGTGGCTATTACCCTCTTCAAGATGTTGGGCTCTGAGTTCCTTGTTTTGGCTCTGGCAGCAACGCATCCCTTCTGCAAGGTCAGCAGCAACAAGTGCTAGTGAGCTGAACTGGAGATGAGTTCTGCTCTGTCACCTGTTTTTTCCAAGTTAAAAATAACCCTAATCAATTTATTTCAACTACTTCTAAGAGTTAGCCTGGGAGTGTTTAGACACATAAAAATCAGAATTTCCAGAATATTTCAGTGACTTAAAAAAGAGGAGGACCCCATATTTTAAAGGATAACCATCTTGGACAATTTGGCTTCACTGGAAATACACATCTCCACAGCAGAATGGGAAGGATGGTCCAACGGTCATCTGTACTGAGCAAAAGTTGACTTGCACAGGGAAGGTCAAGGCAAGATTTGTGATTAAGCCAACAATGGCATATGACATATGAGCAGCCTTTGGGACAGGATTAGTCTTTTTAGATGGTGTCTGAAATGATTCCAGAGCCATGCTCCCTGTGGTCCCTCTTGCTTTGCTAAGATTTTTTTTTTTAATACATATATATATAGTTTAGAATCTTAAGCAACCATTCCAGATTCTCTCTTTTCCTTGGCTCTCAGGGAGCTAAATTCTTGTCCACCCTATAGGTATGAAGGGTTATTGGATAAGCACAAAGGTTTTGGAGTCAATCAAACTTGGATTCAAATTCTATTCCCATTACGTCTTTGCTATACAACTTGGGACAAGCTGATAGATCTTAGTTCTGCTTTTTCTTTTCTTTTTTCTTCCTTGTTTGTTTTTCTTGGTATGCTGGGTTTAGTAATACACACTTCATAAGGTTTTATGGTGAATTATATAACATCCAACAGGGTAATCATGATAGCAGTTACAGTAGTAGAAGTTAGAATTGTAGAATAGTAGTAATAATAATGGTAGTAGAAGATACTATGTTTTACACTCTTACTAAAGTCACAGCTAAAAAATGATGTGAGCTAGAATTCCAACCCATTTTCTGACTTTAAAACCTCGTTTGAAAACACTGTAGAACAAGCATAAAGCATCTGGAGCCCAATAATCTATGACTATTGGTTTACTTATTACTTGATTTGGATGCCAGTCCTAAGTCCTATGACTGAATTTTGGATTCATTTGAGACATCTGGATCCTCTGTTGGCTCTTCTTCCTCCCAGGGCCCTTCCAGGGAGTTAGACAGAATTTCAACACCACTGCCAACTTCAGGTTCTCTCTGCTTAGAAGACTGGGAAATGGGTTTAGTGGAGATGTTGGCTGTGGTGCTGCTGAAGATGTGAAGAGGTAAGTATGAAACTCCAGGCCTGGGATCAGATACACTGTCAAGTATTGGACATTTACTAAACTTTTCAATTTGTTTTATTTTCTGTGTAATTCAGGAAGTCTCCAGAGACGACTCTTACCTCAATCTCTCATTTTCCTCATTTTCCAGGTCTGTCTCCCCTTACTCCCCCAGCCAGTAAGGGTGGGTACATTTTTGTATGTTCCCAAGTGAAGAGAACATGGAAACCATTCAGCAAATATTTTTTGAGTGAATGAAAGATTTTGAGTTAGCTAGAACACTTTGAAATTTCCCATGTTCAAAGATCTTCTTCTCTTGGGATGAGGAAACCCAACTTTTCCATATGAAAACAAACTCACCCTCTAAAATTTTAAGTTATCCATTTAATTCTCTCAAGTCACTAACCTCTATTCTTACCAGAAGCAATTCAAGTATCTCTCCCTGTTGGCCTCTCTATAAGCTCTGGCTTCTGCTAGCTGATTAAAACTCCTTTTTTTGGAGGGATAGAAAGGGGAGAAAAAGGGAGAGCTTAATGTTCCATTTCCTTTTTGTTGTTTTGAAACCTGTTTTCACACTGTATGTGATATGTATTTTGGATTTTGAGGACAAATGGAAAAAGCATTGTAGAGCTCTCTTTGAATATAGATTTTTTTCATCAAAACTTTGTGCCATCTGTAGATTTAATAAGTATGCCTTCATTGCGATCATTCAAGTCTTCAAAAAGAAGAATATCAATAAAAGCATTTTGAAAAGTTTTTTGTATCACCTATAATATATTACTTATACATATAATTACATTAAATATAAACATTGACTCCTACCTACACATATTTTCTGTGTTTCCCAAGTAAGCAAAAATCCAAATCTATGGGGCTATTGTTGTTGTTTTATTTTTTTTAAGATTTTATTTATTTATTTGACAGACAGAGATCACAAGTAGGCAGAGAGGCAGGCAGAGAGAGAGGAAGGGAAGCAGGCTCCCTGCTGACCAGAAAGCCTGATGTGGGGCTCCATCCCAGGACCCTGGGATCATGACCTGAGCCAAAAGCAGAGGCTTTAACCCACTGAGCCACCCAGGCACCCCGATTGTTGTTGTTTTAAATAGTAACTTTTCCCTCTTTACTATCACTATCCATAAATAATCTCATAATAATCAGGCATAAATAATTTCTCTTCTAATAGAGTCAGCTTCTACAATGTCATCTCTCTGAATGGACACCCTAGAGTTGATACTTGAATTTATTAGCAAATTAGATATTAGAAGCAGTACCCAGGAACAGGAGGTAGGATATCATTGTATAATGCATCTCATGAACCTGTCATGGTGAAGAAGAGAGACAACCCCATTTTGGATCCTATCAGTGATAAACAGAATGCAGAGTTGAAATCTGGGCTTTCAAACAGTTTACCTGCCAATTTATTACTTGACTTGACTATGCTGCTGCTTATGAATTTCAGCCTGACTTGATGATTTATTTTCAAGAATTAAGAGAACATCTGAAAATTTAAATTTAGAAATTTTCTATTTCTTATATTGAACAAATTGTGTCCAGGTTTGAAGAGCAAAGAAGCTTTTTTTTTTTTTTAAAGATTTTATTTATTTATTTGAGAGAGAGGCAGTGAGAGAGCATGAGCGAGGAGAAGGTCAGAGGGAGAACAGACTCCCCGTGGAGCTGGGAGCCTGATGCGGGACTCGATCCCAGGTCTCCGGGATCATGACCCGAGCCAAAGGCAGTCGTCCAACCAACTGAGCCACCCAGGCGTCCCAGCAAAGAAGCTTTTAATTGGAAATGATATGAAAAGGAGGGTAGACATAGGGTAGAATAGATTACTCTTTCTTCTGGTCTCATAGGGGATAGACATTCTAGATTTCTCATGACATCAGAGGGGCCCTTAACCCAGCAGTTCTGGAAGCCAATTATGTGAGCCAATAAATGGACTTGAACTGAGTCTCTGTCTCTTGTAGCTGAAAACAACCTAATATAATATCACATAGCTCCCTTTTTTCTGTAACTTTGATCATCTTTCCTACTTCGTTTCTCTTTCTTTGCTCAACTCAAGACAATGTCTCACTCTTTTATACTCTTAGGAAATCTGCAACCTCATTTATCACCATCCTTTATACTACTGATTTTTTTAATGTATACACTTTGTTTTTATCCATAAATTGCAAGTTCATGGAAAGTAAGATTATATACTTCTTTGGATTACATGTAGCATAATTTCCTTGCATATAATAGATGTTCACTTAGTATTTGGAAATAAGGATTAATGGCAGATTCATGGAAAAGTCCACATGCCAAGGGTTAATGCAGTTTTCGCTCATTAATTTATATTTCAGATATTTAATAGATATTTACTATATATTTGGTATAATGATAATGAGTTTAGCCTGAAGATATACGTGATCTTTTTCAGAATAGTCACAGATTTCTAGAGTGATTGCTTGGAGCAAGTAGAAGAAGGAGACTTTGGAAGAACTGGTTCTTGATATCATTTCACATTCAGATACAACATACAGCTCAGCCTATTGGAGGAAATACAGATGAGAATTCCCTATGTTTAATATCTGTCATTAAAATGACAGCAATAAAGCCTAAAACCCAAAAAGGGGAAATCAGCTGGGTCCTTATAGATTGTCGCAGCCAAGAGCAATAAAAGCTAAATCAATCACAGATCGTGGCAATAGATAATTTAGCTAGTACTGGAAATTAAATGAAAGGACATTTCCAGCACTCAGCCCCATTGTGGGAGGATGAACATGCCCTCAGAATTCAGATGGGCTCATTGAATAGTCTAGGGTGAAGATAGGGGGAAGAAGGGAAAATTATTTAAATGAGATTTAAATTGCTTTGTTTCCCTATTCCTCTGAAGGTTGCCTTTGTTATTACATTGCAATATTTAGCCATCAACATTTCTGTCACACCATGGCTTTCTTGGCATTCCCACCTTTGTTCAAGACAAGGAAAGGTGGCTCTCCTGAGAATGGGCCTGCGTCTGGGCAGCTGGAACCCAATCATCAGCTTCTCGCCATGGCCAATTTCAGAAAAGAGTTCTTTGGAACAGAAGCAAATGTGGAGAAGGGCTAAGAGCACGACCAGGAGCCAGGATGATCTCTGTTCCAGGCCTACCCCTGATCCTATCAATCCCAGGTCAACAAATACAGGCTTCAGAATTCTCAGTGGCAAAGGGAAAATATCGATTCAATGACCTCTCAGATCTTGTCTAGTGCTAAGACTCTGTTATTCTATTATAAACGATTGATATGAAGAACAGAGTCCCAGTATCATGTCCTTGACCCTGAGGAGTTTGGCTACTGAACAGAGTGAATGCCCTGGTGATAGCATCTCCATTTTTGTTCCCCTTCCCCAGAAAACCTTATATAAGGGCAGTGTTCCATTCTTTGTGGACTTGATCTAATTCACTGCAGTGTTCCCAGTGACAGATAATTTTTCCTACTTCCAATTCAATATTGTCTATACTTTAGACCGATGCATGGGAAATCTCTGGATCTATTTCCAATATTTTCTTTCTCTAAAGAAAGCTGCCTTGTGTTTAGATCCTTGTTATGGGATTCCCACTGGATGTTAAGCTATCCTCCCTGACCTTTCTCTAGTAAGGGCTATTTTCTTAATATTACATGTGCGAAAGAGGGTTCATGCCACTTTCAGAAGTGAATGGGGCTTAGGGTTATTAAAACTACCTGTGCAGAATGCCAAAGGCGCTATTTTAAGGGACAAAAGACCTGCCCCCACCTGTTGGCATGAAAAGTTGGAATAAGCCTGTTCACTTAAATCCAAGTGAATGAACTTACACATATCATGAGTTACTTGTAAGGTGGATAGCAAAGGACAAATTAGAGAAGTAAATGGGAGGCTCCATGGAGAACATCAGCTGATCATTGAATCTTAAGACCATGTCTGAGGCAAATCTAAAGAGACGTCTGT
The DNA here is from genome assembly GCA_004024625.1 of Mellivora capensis. NCBI lineage: Eukaryota > Metazoa > Chordata > Mammalia > Carnivora > Mustelidae > Mellivora > Mellivora capensis. The sequence continues at coordinate 22,715 of PISX010015152.1, read as the reverse complement.
AGATTTGAAAGTAAATGATATTTAGTGTACTATCAATAAAGAGACATTGATAGTGCAAAGGGACTTCTCTTTGAAGAAGTTTAGGGGAGAAGCACAGTTTGGAAATAGAAAGCAAGTTAGGCTCTCAGCCATCCTGACTTTCATGTCTAGCTCCAGGCTTGTGACATGTTTCTGGCAGCCAGCAGGCTTTCTGTTCCTTCAGGATCCCCATTTTCTCCACCAACCTACATTATTTGTTTTCCTCTTTTAACTCTCACACCAAGTCTCTTCTCAAACATGAAGTTTTGCCAGCTGTTCTCAGCAATACCTTTTCCATCTAGTCACAGAACTTGAAATGATGGCAAGCATTCAGAGAGAACACCAGGCCCTGTGCTAGGCACATTCCTTAAATTATCTCAGTTGACCCACTCAACAGCCTCAAGAGGGAGCTACACTTATTAAAAATAAGAAAGTTGAGTCTTAAAGAGGTTAAGCCAACTTGTCCATCAGGGCTAGGACCGAGACCCCTGAATGCTGAACCCGAGGCCATGCCTTGAACCCACTATCCTATACTACATTACAGTTAACATAATGGTTAGAACTGGCCCTTTAGAAATGATGCTCGCTTTTGATGCACTACTTACTTCTGTATTACCATAATGCTAATTAGATCTCTTCTGCCAACCTGGCCCCAAGATCTAGAAACCAAGGCTCATGACCCTTCTTTGCTACCTCCCTCCTTGCTCACCTCCAGCCGGCAACCACAACACCATGACGCCAGCAAGCCCACTCTCCCCCTTGGGACCTGACTAATTGCTTATCCAAGACAGCTTCCTTCAGAATTGTCCTTTTGTCTGCCTCCTCTCTGACAGGCTGCATGGAGCCCAGGAGGCAGTGTGAAGCAATTAGTCCCCATGTGTACACACAGCCTCAGCACAGCTGGACTGCAAAGCCGGTTTATTATCTTAAGAAAGGATCAGGTTTAGCCTGAGTTTACATCTCCTCTACCTCCCATTCATGAGGTGGGCTCAGGGGCTCAGCTTACATTGCGTAGACTCGGCTGGTATGTATACAATGCCAGCAATATGGAGGAGGCTAACATGTGTTGAATACATCTACTGCATCTTAGGTCTCTGAAGGTCACTCACTAAAGTAATATATGGTGCTAGTGTTGGTGGCTGAAGGTCAAGTCATCTTGCTTTTCATAATGCATAAACCTGAAACTCACTCAGACACCAATCATATGACCTAAACCTTGGAACAAATATTTTACTAAGTAAATCAGTGAGCATGCTGGCATTTCTATTAACCTTCAATGCACTGCTGACAGAAAATGAATAATGATAAATAATAACTCAAGCCTGTAAATCATGCTTAGCATCAGAAGCAAGGAAAAAAAAATGCTCGTGTATGCTACCATCTGTTAGGAGGAGAGCAGCAGGGACTTGAGGAGAGAGGTGGGAGAAGGGAGAGCAGGCTGTTGCTGGCCAGGGTAAGCACCTTTTGGATTCAATAAACTGACTGACAAAGGGTAGGCCACTTCTGGGCAGGATTGATGGAGAAAGAAAAACCCCTTTTCCTCCTATCTCCCGTCTGATGGGCATCAGTTTCTAACTTTGATCTGCCACTCTTGGGTGTTTCTTCTTTCCCCACCTCTTCCCTTATTAAATGTTTCCACTGTACTCATTGCGTTTCTGGGCCATTTGTAAAGGAGTCCTCTAACTCAGCAAAACCCTCTTGTGAACACTCCTCTCCTGCCCCTCACCCCTCAGTTATAGCATTTGGTTCTTATTGCCCTGCAGGCAGAGAGATAGGAGCTGGAACACTGCCTTGAAGTTGCTACACTCCTCATAAACGTCTCTGCAGGGGGAGGTCCCAGGTAGAAGAAACTCCAACCTTCCAGCACAGAATATATCACTGCAATTCTAATTTCACGAAACAGAAATCTGACCCCCATATCCACAAGGTGTGTGAAACAATGAGCTCTCCATTGCGACACTCCCCTTGTAGGGAAACCCTCAGTGTTTTCAAGAAAGTCCTAGAAGTTGATGCTTGACATCTAGGTGCATCTCTTCCTGGGGTTGTAAGTGTGCATTTGCTTTCCTCTCTCTCTCCTCTTTCTTATAACAGAGCTAACATTTGCCCAGTTGGCGTTGTCTTTGGATATATTCTAGCCAAGAAACAGACAAAGGCATGTTCTATGGTCAAATTTCTTGGAATAAAAACTTATCCATACCATTTTTTTGCTGATTCTGTAAGCACCCCAGGTGCCAAAGCAGCTTTAGTTGCAGATTCATTGAGAAGTCGGACTTGAGGTCACACTGACCCTTTCTCATTTCCAGATGATGCCAGCCTGCCCAGACAACAGGCTGATGCAGAGGAAGCCAGGACTGTCAACAGGCTTTCCATCTCAGACTCCGTGAAATGGAGAGCAACCGTTCCTGCAAGGATGCCAGCTCATTGGATTGAAAGGAATGGTGCCGATTATAATGTGTGTGGCACCTGGGATGCTGTCCACGCTGGCTACTTAAGTGTGTTCTCCTTGGGAATTAAATAATCAAAGAGAGAATGTATTCTTTTTCTTGCTTGAAATGAGAGTCTTTAAATGCCAGTAATTAAAAGTCATTCCGTACCCCCTTGAGATCAGAGTTGTGCTAAGTGAAGATAAACCAGATAGTGTAAATGGAAGAAAAGTAGTTCTGACTGCTTACATAAATTTTGGCTTTTGCCTTTCCTTTATTTGCTAGGGGATCCATTTCCCATTTGGTTTTAGGCCTCATCAAACAATGGGCTGGGAAATGCTGCCAAAGAGGATTGAGTTTACAGTGGGAAACTTACTGTGAGATCCCCACTAAACTGAATAATCATGGGCATCCCCCTCTGGGCCTCAGTTTCTCCTCCCATAAAATTGTCTAATACTGTGAATTTGTATGGTAAGTTTTCTCCTCATTGGTTTCCCCCCTCCACCTTTCTCCTTATTTCTTTACCTTCCCCCACTTTTTTAATTAGAGGGTAAAATAGATGAAAGAAAAATAAATGAAAGGAAAAGCAGAAAATTAGCATTTTCTTGGCTGCACATTTCAGTTATTAATATTGCAATTTGAGGTAATGAAATTCACAAAATGCAAAAGGTTTAAGGTTTGCCTGGTGGGGTGAACTCTGCCGTGTGGTATATGGCTTGAATCTCAAGGTGAGGTTCATTATGCAGAATGCACAATGTGGGCAAGCTAACAATGCCATAAACACTTCACTTTTGCATTTCTTGACTTTAATGTTGCATTACTGTAGGTTTTGGGTTTTAATATGCTGTATAAATACAGAATACATATTTGTAAGTACAGGCGCTGTGAAAAAGAGGATTTTTCTGTTTTAAATCTCTGGCTTTGAAAACCCAACTCTGTTTGCTCTCTGGTTGACTTTGTTAGAAAGCTGGTGGGAGAAAGTAGGGCAGGGTGAGTTACCTAGGAACAATCCTCATTTATGCCCAAATCCATTATGAAAGGCACAGGCTTCCTTTTTGCCCTCACTGCAGTTTGCGGAGGATTTAGTAATGGAGACCAAGGGCTCCTGGGAGGGGAAGCACCAGGATAAAAGAAAGATTTTGCTTGGCTCATCCCTGGCACCTGCCCAGGCTAGCCCTTCCTCCAGCTCTGCCGCTGGTCAGTGCCAGCTCTCTCCCTGTTGTCTCTCCGATTAATGATGTTGCTCACACGGAGCAGAGGGTGGAAGTCTCTGGGCAACAAAAAAGATGAGAAGAACAGTACAGTTCATCTCTAGCAGAGGATGTGGTGAATTCCCCACACCAAGTATGGACGGTCAGTGAGAGTGGGATGGATGCTCTATGGGCATAATGTTGAGTCCTCACTGCCAAGGTATTTTCAGGCCTCCAGCCTGTCTGCCCAGGTGCTCTCCACTGTCAGAGGCAGCAAAAGGACCACTCTTTTCTCCCTTAGGAGACATCATCACAGCCTCGGCACTCATGGTTGTCTGATGGGAAACCCTCTGTCCAATGGCTGAGGTCTTAAATGTCTTCCCATCAGCATGGACTGGGGAAGAAAGGGCTTGATTTAGAAGACTAATCTTGTTGGAAAGGCAGGTTAGGGACAGGAAAGGCAAAAATCAACTTTTAAATTCAAAAAGAAGATGCTTTATACCCCAGAACTTCATTAGTGAACCCTTACATAGGGCCCACCAAGCTGCCTTCAGCACCATTCTGGCCCATGCCATGCCTCCATGGTGTCAGCATCCCTACATGTCAGAATCACACATGCTCAGAGCCAAGGGGAGCCCTCGTTAACAGAGAACTCTTCTCAGTTCTCTCCGCACTAAACTGCTATGATCTTTGGCACCTGAGTGCCTTAGTCTGTCGTTAAGTGTCTGCCTTCAGCTCAGGACATGATCCCAGGGTCCCGGGATCGAGCCCTGTGGCAAGCTCCCTGCTCAGTGGGAAGCCTGCTTCTCCCTCTCCCACTCCCCCTGCTTGTGTTCCCTCTCTTGTTGTCTCTCTTTCTGTCAAATAAATAAATAAAATCTTTAAAAATAAATAAAATTTAACTGCTATAACCTCTGTCAAATGCCTTGATACATTCTACTTTGCCTGAGAACTATTGGCATAATCTCCTATCTCCTTTATTGTCCTTTGAGGTTAAGATTTTATCATGCCACATTCAAGCCACTCGGCATTTGTGGAGGGTCCACTGTGTGCCAGACCCTATGATATCCACAACGCCTGCTTATCAGTGCATAAAACAGTGGTTCCTGCCCTCAAAGAGCTCAGCCTGGTGAGAAAGGCTATCCCATGAATAAGTAGTGCTCATTCATTGGAATGAACACTGCGATAAAGAAGAAGACAAGTAGGGAAGAAGGAATTCTCTCTGACTCAGGGAGTGGAAGGGCAGAAGACTCAAACTGCATAAAGGGAATGTTGACTAGTTTACTATGAGGACAAAAGGGTGGTTCCAGCTGAGGTGAGACTGGACAGTAGGCCAAGGCCAGGAGGTCAAGGGCATATTTAGGTCCTTGCCTAGAGTTGCACATTAATACCCTGTGATCCAGTTCTAGAGGGCCAAGAGGATCTACTACTTCTTCATGAGACCAAACTTGGGCCTTCGAAGACAAATAGAGCCAACCCCGAAGGCCCCCATGCTATCGTTAATAGATTTTGAGGGGGTTCTCTGTGCTCTACATGCTGTATTTTGAAGAGCACACAAAGTCTCCTCTTTCCTGAAATACTGTGAGTTTACCTTTGAAATACTTTTCTAGGCTCTTATCTTAAAACGCATTGGTTGTACCCATGCGGATTCAAGCACAGTGTTAAACTAAAGGCATATATTACACTCCAAAGAGTTTAGCAGGTAAAGGTAATATACGCTGATGCTATCTGTCATGAAACCCTGAGACCTTTCCGGGACAACTGCCACCACCACAAACCTAAAGGATAATACACAGTCATGCATCTCAGGGCATCTGCAGCATCTAGAAAATACTAAGTCCGTGCTCAGATGAAGGAAGCCCTCTTGAAGGGGGTGGAATGGTGGCTCTGGAAGCAAAGTTGCTATTGTCCTGGCCTCGAGCATCTTACCACCTTTCAAGTGTTCTTCTTCCTTCAGCCAGTACTAGGGACCTTCACTAAACCACCCTCAGGAACGTGTTTGTGTGTATGTGTGCTAATGGGAAGGAAATTACACTCTCAGTGCTGGGATACAGAGGAGCTAGCTGATACATTAGCATCTTGATCTGACATGGCTGTCAGAAAAATTATCCATGACCCAGAAGGGGCCACACTAAAGGTGATTTATCCTCTTACTTGGCTTAGGCTGAGCTCTCCCCAGAGAAGGCCATGCCAATTAAGCAAAAAATAAGGCAAATAGTGTGTGTTGTGGTGCCTGGTGTTGACTACTCCCCTAGAGAGACCTACAAATTAATTTTCTCCTCGTATCCTTGTTCTGTAACCAGTTCCAAAATGGAAACCTCAGCAGTTTATCTCCTTAATCTCTTATTCCCTTCCTCATCCACTCTTTTTTTTCCAAAACAAAATTAAATCATTTAACAACGAATTTAATAAGCACTAAAAAGTGTAATGAACCAGATAATGAAGAAGAACTCATATTATTTTCTTTATCTACTTTGTACTTAATTTATTTTGTGTGTTTCCTTTGCATGCATCTTCCCTGAGAGTGTTTCCAACAACATTAGGAATGTAGGCAAATGTTTCATTTTGTTCCATTGAAACCTGGTAAAAATTCTTGTTTGAAAGGTGGATGGACTCCTGTCTAGACCACCTGGGACAAGGTTTCAAAGCTCATGCCCAGGGCCTGGCACCCCCTTTTGGACTTGGTGTCTCTCGGGCTCTAGTGAATTTCTTCCCAGTCTCAAATCAAATGGGTCCCTCCTGGGGCTAAGGAAGCCATGCTGATTTCCATTTTGAGTGCATAGTCTCCAGTAGCTATCCTGTCGAAGTTCCCTAGGCCAATTAGTCTACTTCACTGTAAGGAATGGAGACGGTGTCTTTAGAACAGTGCTCTTCCATTTATCTGTTCACTCTGCATGTCCCATCACCTGGACTGTTACTACAGGGTGTCCCAGAAGACTGCAAGGAGGAATACATGGCTAATTTCCCCTACCCAATCTATATGCTTCACAGGCTATGGAATAATCTTGCGCATTTTATAGAGAATAGGCAAATGACGCTGAGCCACACAGCAGAACTCATAGGATCTCCAAGTACCTGGACTTAGGGCTTTGGACCCCATTGCTTCAGTCTTGTCCCAGTTTGGCTCTCTCATCCAAGTATCAAAACCTCAGACAAAGAGAAGTCCAGTCCAGCCTGGGCCACACTCACACTTCCTATTCTGACTGTAATCCGCACCCAAAGTATATTGTATTTCTGTAAAAAGAAAACAAAGTGTATTTGTTAAACCCAATCTCTGGGTGAAAAATAGATCAAGGATGAGAAGAAGGAAAACAAGAAGGGAAGAAGGAAGAAAGGGAGATTAAAAGGAAGGAAAAGAAGGTAATTCACAGATTTTGTTATATATTAGGGCTTTTTATAAAGGAAAACACATCAGCTGAACGACATCAACCATGACCCTATTTGGAATAGCCTTGAGGCTGGGATCAGGGCAAGGTTCCAGCAGACTGTTCAGACTGCAGGATTACCAGCATCTCTGGAATGAACGTGAAAGGACAGGGAACGGATGTGCCCAATATTTGCCTCCTAGCAAGGCAATTTGGGAGCAGGTCTGAATGGAGACAGGAATCTGTGTGGGAGGAGGACCCTGCGCTTCCGGCCTCTAAGGAGAAGTGTGGACTGGACTGTAGGGAACTCTTACTCAGCTCTCTCAGGGTCTTTCATGGAAGCCCTGGGTGGAGCAGATGAGCTGCCCACCCAAGCTGGAAATCCAGGCGCTCAGCCTTTACCCGCATGCTAATTTCTCGGGGCCTCAGTTTCCTTGTCTGCACAGAGGCACGATGAAAACGGTACCTATCACACAGGGTAGTGATGAGCGTTGCATGAGCGTAAAACCTGTGACCCAAGACCATAAATGCTGGTGGGTCCTCAGAGCCACGGCGGAGCACTGTTTGGGTGCTCCCTCTCGCTCCGAGCCTGTCCCTCTCTTCCTCTGCAAACTCCGCGTGTCCTCAGCTTTGTGCTAACGAGGAGTTTTCTTCAGTGGGAATTGATTAAAATGTAGTGGCATACCCTTATTTTGCGTCACCATGTGTGTGACTAATAGCCACGGAATTCATGCCACAGATAAATAATTGGCCCTTCAGCCATCTTCCGTGTCTTTGGAGACGCGCAACCACGATCTATCACAGCCGCAGACATCTCAATGAGCATCATCTCCAGATCATAATAGATCATGTTACATTTGTATATGCTCAGGAACATAATTTACTATTAAACGGGGCCAAGATCAGCACCAAAGAAATTATCCTTCCGCGGGGGCGGACTCTTCGACTGCATTATATGCACGCTGCGGTTTTTAAAATATTAATTATATTGTAAACTAAAGGTTTACTTTATGTATCATAAATCTGGATGTCCCTTCTTTCTGTGTGCCCAATAAATATACTTCTCATCAACTTTTAATTATGCTGTTTGCATTATTCTGTCCTCAGGATGAGAGTGCATGCTAAATCATGGCCTTCTAATGTGGACTACAGCATAAGTTTAGTTAATTAAACCATATATTTTATTAGTTCTTGCACCTCCATCTTGTAAAACCATGCATTATTATGTTAAAGGTGGGGGGGCATAAAATAACATAGCAAGGGTCTTATTTATTATTATTATTATCATCATCATCATTATTATTTATTCTGGAGATTCAGATAATTAAGGGAAAGTTGAATTGTTTTATCTCTGGGTGGTTCTGCTGCCCTACAGACTCTGGGCATGCTGTCACTCCAAAAGCAGGGGAGGGGTAGACATGTTATCAAATGGTCAGGCCACAGTTTTGAGACCAGTTCCAGAGGCAATGATGGAAATGCAAGTATGAAATAGGACACAAGCTTTCTGGCAAGCGAAGAGCAGCTCCCCAGGCAGACCCATCCAGCCCAGTACTTTCCTTCCTTTACTCTGTGCTTCTGGGCAAGTGACCTTTGATGTTCAGGACCATTTCTCTGCTCTTGAATTCACGCACAGGATAACAGGAACTTTAAGACACGATAACTCTTGTTTCAAGTTTAGAGAAGTCTAGGCTTCTAGAATGGAAGCCTGAGATGTCCCTGAAGGCCAGAAGCTTGAGAAGAAGCTGAAGTGATGGAGAAACTGAGAGCTGGTTGGGTGACATTGCAGGCCTGCCCCTGCAGAGACATTACAAGGTACTGACAAGTAAAAGCTTCGGAGCCAAAGGAAACTGAGAGTTGAAATCTTACTTTGCCATTTCCTAGTCATGTGACCATGTGAAAAAAGGGTGCGTAAAACTACCCCTTCAAGCTATTGTGGCGATTAAGTGAGATATACTATAAGTCAAGTGCTTAACACGGTACTGATACACAATAAATACGTGACGGCAGGGTACCTATTGCTGCTGCTGCTGTTACTGTTGAAATTCTCAGGATCTAGCAGGTCTGATGAGCCGATGTGCAGCACTGACCCATGCTGCAGTCCCAGGGGGCCAAATCTGGGGGTGCAGTCGATGGCAGTACCACAACACAGCTTGACTCAAGCCACTCTTGAGTAAAGGCAAATGGCACTAATAGCCAAAACTATTGCTTCTGGCAAATTCTCTGTGTTCTCTCATGTCCCCATGTTGACCACTGAGTCATAGTGTCCTGTGGATCCCAACCTCCCTCAACACACCTCTTGGCATTGTTTCTAGCCCTTCCCGTGGAATTTTCCATCTGGACACGCATGCCCAGGGGCCCCACGCCCTGTGCCTCCAGTTTGCTGCACAGGCAGAGAGAGGCCATGCACACAGGAGCATGTGACTGCCACGCCATCGCATGTGACTGCCACGGCATTATGGGATGCTTTCGGTTCCTGCTGCTTTATAAACAACTCCCAAGGAATGTACTGGCTTTATCAGTTCCTCGTTCTCTTCCCATCCCTCACCCCCCGCCAAAAAAATAAATAAAAAGCAGAAGAAAGATCTGTTTTATTTCAACTTTTAAAGGCCTTTGAAGGCACAGCTATTTGAGAACCAAAAAAAAAAAAAAAAAAAAAAAAGGCATTTTGTTTCTTAACTGCTGCTCAGGTGGTGAAGCCCCCCCAGTTCTTTCCACAGAGTGAGGAGGGGGAGGGGTGGTTGTGTTTTATGGTTGGCTCAGGCCCTTCTCCTACACTCCCCTGGAGGGTCTTCAAGTGTGCTGCCCTCCAGGACAGAACCTGCAGCAGAGTTTGCAATAAACAAAGGCGGTGACTCACAGCAACATGAACAGGGTTGACTGGAAGTGCCTTTGCTCGTGGCTCTCCCGATGCGGGAGTGTGGGTGGGGAAGGGGGACGGAACTCCCAGAGGAAGACTTCTTGCCTCTAATGGATCCCATATGCCAAGGGCTGAGTTCTGATATTCTCCAGTCCTGAAGCACCTAGGCTTTGATTTTTATTTTATTTTGGATGGGTGGAGGGGTAGAATCAGTATGCTTGGGCCTCAGATCTCAAGTTGACAGTTTGGCATTAAATAAAGCATTAAACACAAACATTAAGTTTTTTTTTCCAGTGTGCTTGTGTGCGGTCTTACCTCCTCCTTCTGCTTTATGGCTTTCAACTCCCTTTCCTTAAGACTTTCTTTATCTACTAATTTAAAAAATTACAAAGAGGTTTATGCTCTTAACTATGAGAATGTCATTAGCCTCCCCCAGCCAAGGATACCGAAGGAAGGCTGGTGTTTTCTGTAATTTATCTTCCTGTGGAGGAGGTAAAGCTGGAAAAGATAAGAGGACAGAAGGTAAGGGACTTTACTGGAGGTCCCATACCCAAGTTTCGACATTTCTAGTCCAACTGAGGAATTGACAGCATAAAAATCTAATTCAGGAATTTTCTTCCTGAACTAAATGTTACAGAGGCTCCTCCCTTTTCTGTTACTATTTTGTAGAAAGAAAAGCAAAGAAACTTTCAGCAAGATCTAGCCTGTTGACAAATAGAAATCCTCAACTATGTACGAAAAGTTTCTAACTCCTACAGCCAAGCTCCCTTGGCTCTATTTTTACAATCTAATTTCAAACTCACACCCCCTCACGAGTCTGAGGAATTTCAGCAATAAGGCTACAGGCAGAGAACTTCTGAAAGAATGTAAGCTTGAACCATCATAGACTGAAAAGCCCCCACAATCCATCCTATGCTTGACGAATCCAAGAGGACCCGGATAGAGCACAGACCTGGGGTGTTTTGCGTTTGATCTGATGGACTCTGGATCTCCCTCAGGACAAGGGGGCTTCGTAGGAAAGCAGAAGCCAAACTGAATTCCAGATGGAAAGGAAACCCAAGTGTCACCCTGGGATGCCGATGATCTGGTTTAGTCATTAAGAATGCCACAGCTAACAGAAAGCTTCAATCTGAGCCGTTAAGAATTTACTAGTTTTGTCTCTCAACCCCTGCTGCGTGAGACCCCTGAACTTTTATTTTCCTTCGAGGCCATCCCGGGTTTTCTGCTTTAACATTGTCCCTGATTTATGGTATGTCCACATTTCCCTGGATAGTACCATCTTTTGAGTTATACATCATCAGAGTGACTCATTCTGATGATGTATGGCCCCAATACATCATCAAAGCTCCTTGCTCTGCCGTTGCACTAATGATATGTTAGTGTAATACATCACCGGGCTGAGCTGCAGTGGTGATGGATGGCACCGAGGGTGATGGGAGCCCATGGAGAGGGAAGCTGAGGAGAAGGCTCCGGGTATGAACAGGAGGAAAATCAGTCAATCCCAAGTCTACTTCCCTTCCTGGTACCAATGCCCATATTGAATTAGTACTGTGACATGAGTCCTGCAACCTTAAAGAAACACAGAAGTATGCATTTTCCCCAAGGGAGTGTGAGCTCGAAGCTCATGCACAGATCGTAGGTTATTTATGTGTAGCTATAATTAAGAGGTAGGAGAAGTCCACTGGATAAAACTGGGGCAGCGAAGAGCAAAATAGAAGGTGGGCTCTAGACGAGGGCTTCTTGGGCCGGAGGAAAAGTGAGTGCTTATAGAAAAACACAGGGATCAGAAATCTACCTGGATTCATAACCGTCCACCAGATTTTGGATGGGAATTCTCCCAGGGTTTCTCAGCTGGTTTTTCTCTCGGATCACTTTTCTGTCTGCTTACCTCAGTCCAGGGCAGGAAATGTTCACCTTAAGGGAACTTGGAGGTGTCAGTATCTGTCGATGGGCAGATCCAAGCGCTAGACTGAACCCGTATCTACTATTAAAGAACTGGGACTCAGTTTGCTTATCTGTCTATGGGGATAATAAGTAGTCCACTCTACCTCACAGAGATGGTCTGAGGATTATGGGTGTTAACAGCTCTAAAGGGCCCAGATTATGAAACACTAATGTTAGCCATTACTACAACAGCTTCTACGATATTACTTCTACTGCTGTTACTACTACAACCACCACGTGTGGCTCTCTTTAAAGTTGGACTTCCCAATATCACTCCCCACCCTCCAAAGTGCTGTTTATTCTCTCTCTTACTTGGAAGGTGCCAGTGTACATTAGCATATTAGAATAGCTGAGGAATTCTGCAGTTAAAAAAACAAAAAGCTACCTCTAACTCCAGTGCAACATGGAGCAGGTACTCTGACAAATCCCCCTGATAAAACACACCTAGAACCTGGAAAATTACTGCAAATAATTTTTTATTGAGTTGAAATTCACATTACATAAAAGTAACCAGTTTATAGTACAATTCAGTGACCTTTAGTCCATTTTCAATGTTGTGCTGCCGCTACCTCTATCTAGTTCCAAATTTTCATCAGCCCCAAAGAAAATCCTGTTCTCATTAAGTATTCATTCCTCATTCTCCCCTCCCACAACACTTGGCAATCACCAATTTTCTTTCTGTCCCTGTGGATTTAACTATTTTGGATTTTTCATATGAGTTGAATTGTAAGACCTTTTCTGTCTGGCTTCTTTCACTTAGCATAATGTTTTTTAGTTCCATCTATGCTGTAGCATGGAGATTCATTCATTCACATTTTTCCTCTATGCATTCTGTTTCTGTTTATTCATTAGTCCATTGATGGATGTTTGGGTGGTTTCCACCTTTTAGTTATTCTGAATAGTGCTACTAAGAACATTCAATACAAGTATTTGTTTGAGTACCTATTTTCAGTTCTTTGGGATACACACCTGGGAATAGAATTGCTGGATCATTTGGTAACTCTGTTTCTGACTCTTTGAGAGCTACCAGTCCTTTGAAGTAATGCACATTGATGGAAATTATCTAGAAATCTCTGTTTCATTTTCATTCTAGAAAGATGGTTTTTCTGGTTACACAGCTCAGCATTTATATCTATTATCTTTCATATTTTGGCTTTGATTATCACTACTGCTTTTGTCTCATACCTTTTTTAAGTGTCTGATTTTTCTCTGTTGCTGTATTTAAGTCTTTCTGTTTTTAGTGTAATATACTCTTATTATATTGTTAATTATTACTGTTATTGGTATGTGTTCAGGTGCAAATTTTCTGCTACTTAGTAGCATATACTATGTTCTGATATCTGTGAATTCTGTTAAAGGAGATTAAATATAAAATCACTGAACTAAATATGCAATTATAAAATATGTAACTATTAAGTATGTAATTATATTATTAGAGAAAAATACTTGATTATGAAAATAGTTGCAGGAAAATCATTTGATAAAATTAAACAACTATTAACAAAAAGGAAACAGAACACAATGAACAGACAAAAAGTCTTACGAATAAACATGTCCTTCCTTCACTTTATGAAAGATGTTTAACAAAAAAACCCATATAAATAGAATTCTAAATAGGGAAGTCAGAGTTATTCCCTAAAAAGTGAGGGGTTGGGGAAAAAGAATCCTGGTATCACTATTTCTACTAAATATTGTAATGGAGATCCAAGCTGGCACAGTAGGAAAAGGGTAAGAAGTAATAAGTATAAGGATGGAAATGAGAAAATAATATTGACAAGATGATATAATTGACTACATTAAAAAGAAGAAAGAAACTGAAGATAAATTACAAAAATTAAGGAGAGTCTTCCAAGGTGGCTGGATATAGTATCAATATAAAAAAAGGCAATTGAATCTCATTATAAGAAAAACAAACATTTAATAGGTGTAACTTAAATAAAAGTACATTTATAATAAAAAATAAATACATAAAGGGGCACCTGGGTGGCTCAGTGGGTTAAAGCCTCTGCCTTCGGCTCAGGTCATGGTCCCAAAGTCCTGGGATCGAGCCCTGCATCGTGCTCTCTGCTCAGCAGGGAGCCTGCTTCCCTTCCTCTCTCTCTGCCTGCCTCTCTGTCTACTTGTGATCTCTGTCAAATAAATAAATAAAATCTTTAAAAAAAAATAAATACATAGGAATAACTTTCACAAAAGACTTGTAACTTCTTGATGTAGAAATGTTAAAAATATACACTGAAAGACATGAAGATAACTTAAATAAATGGAGAATATTCCTTGTTTATGAATTGAAAAGCTTAAAATCCCAATGATGTCAGTTCTTCTAAATTGACTTATAGATTTCATGCAATTCCAATAAAAATCCCCAAATGAAGTTTTTAAAAGACTTGATGATGAACTGTTTCTAAAATGTATATGAAAGAAACCAATATGAAAGAAACCAAGTGCCTTGGTTAAGGCACTCCTGAATATGAATAGGATGAGGGGACATTCCCTACAAGGTGTCAGGAGTTATTTTAAATAATTAAGGTACTGTCAGTATTGTGTAAAGAAAATTCCTTTGGAACAAAGTAGAGTCCAGACAGAATTCCACACATGAATGAATACTTGATAAATGCCAGAGGAAACATGTCACATCACTGAGGAACTAGTAAATAATTGGTACAGGGAGAGATGTCTGTACTTGAAAAAAAATATGAAAAAAATTAAATAAAATTATATACTCACCTCATACCACATAATATATTCTAGATAAATTATATACTTAATTATAAATACTAAACTATTAAAATTTGGAATCATATATAAGGGAATAGTTTCATGATGAAATTGAGATGGAAAATTGTTTCTTGAAACTTAAAAAGTACTAACCACAAGAGTTAAAATGAGTATTTTTGTTCCTCCAAGGACACAAGAAAAACAATAAATAAAAGACAAACCATAATACTGGGGAAAGTGTCACCAAAAAAGGATTAGTATCTGAAAAACATAATGAAGTTCTCCAAATTAAAAAAAAGAAACAGGGCACCTGGGTGGCTCAGTGGGTTAAAGCCTCTGCCTTTGGCTCAGGTCATGGTCCCAGGGTTCTGGGATAGAGCCCCGCATTGGTCTCTCTGCTTGGCGGGGAGCCTGCTTCCTCCTCTCTCTCTGCCCGCCTAAATGCCTACTTGTGATCTCTGTCTGTCAAATGAAAAATTAAAATCTTAAAAAAAAAAAAGAAAAGAAAAAAGAAAGAAAGAAAACACATTTTTAAATGGTTCGAGGAAACCCTAAAGTTTCCCTGAAAAGAAGACTATTAGAACTAAGAAAAAAATTCATCAAAGTTGCAGGATACAAAATCAACATGCAGAAAATTGGTTGTGTTTCTATACACTAATATAAACAATCGAATAGGAAATGAAGAAGACATTACATTTACAATAGCATCAAACAGAATAAAATACTTAGGAATGAACTTAACAATGGAGGCAAAAGACTTGTACACTGACAGCAAGAAATTAAGACAACAGAAATAAATGTGAAGACATCACATTCATGGGTTAGAAGGCTTAATATTTTATGTCAATGCTACTCAAAGTGGATCTACAGATTTAATGTAATCATTACCAAAACCCCACTGGCATTTTTTTCAGAAATAGAAAAATCCTGTCTGTCAAAAAAATAAATAAAATCTTAAAAAAATAAAATTATTTTAAAAAAGGGGGGTGTTGGGATGCCCGGGTGGCTCAGTTGGTTGGACGACTGCCTTTGGCTCAGGTCATGATCCCGGAGTCCAGGGATCGAGTCCTGCATCGGGCTCCCAGCTCCACGGGGAGTCTGCTTCTCCCTCTGACCTTTTCCTCGCTCATGTTCTCTCTCACTGTCTCTCTCAAATAAATAAATAAAATCCTTAAAAAGGGGGGGGGCCTGGGTGGCTGAGTGGGTTAAAGCCTCTGCCTTTGGCTCAGGTCATGATCCCAGGGTCCTGGGATCGAGCCCCACATCAGGCTTTCTGGTCAGCAGAGAGCCTGCTTCCCTCTCTCTCTCTCTGCCTGCCTCTCTACCTACTTGTGATCTCTGTCTGTCAAATAAATAAATAAAATCTTAAAAAAAAAAAAAAATTATTAAAAAAAAAAAGAAATAGAAAAATCCAGCTTAAAATTCAGATGGTATCTCAAAAGACTCCAAATAGCAATCTTGAAAAAGAAGAACAAAGTTGGGCACCATGCTTCCTAATTTCAATACTGATTAAAAAGCTATGGTAACCAGCAAAGTGTGGTTCTCGCATAAAGATAGACATATAGACCAACTGAGTATAGTAAAAAGCCCACAGATAAACTTTGCATCTATATGGTCAAATGCTTTTCAGCAAGGGTGCCAAGACCATTCAGTGAAGAAAAAGCAGTCTTTTTTCAACACATTGGTTTTCAATACAATTGTTGGTCTTTTCAATAAATCCAGTTGAGAAAACTGGATAGAAACATGCAAAAGAATGAAGTTAGACCCTTACTGCACACCATCAACAACAATTAGCTAAAATGGATCAAAGAAAGATCTAAAACTATAAAACTCCTAGAAGAACACAGAGAAGAGCTTCATGACATTTGACTTAGCAGTGATTTCTTGGTTATACCACTAAAACCCTTCTGTGTATCAAAGAACACAATCAAGAGAGTGAAAAAACAACCTACAGGATGGGAGAAAATATTTGTAAATTATGTATGTGGGAATGGGCTAGTATTCAAAACATGTGAGGTTTAACAACAAAATAACTGGATTTAGAAATGCAAAGGACTTGAATATGTATTTCTTCAAAGAAGATATACAAATAGCCAGCAAGCATGCAAAAAGATACTCAATATCACTAACAATCAAGGTAATGCAAATCAAACCACAATGAGATAACATTTCACATCTATTAAGATGACTATTATTAAACAATGAAATAAGTTGGCAAGGATTTCATAAATTGGATCTCACATGCACCGCTGGCAGAAATATAAAATGCTGCAGCCCTATGGAAAATAATATGGTCGTTCCTCAAAAAATTAAAAGTGGAATTACTATATGTCCCAGCAATTCCACTTCTGGATACACACACACACACACACACACACACACACACATCAAAAGCAAAGTCTTGAGAAGATATTTGTACACCCATGTTCTAACAACATTATTTATAGTAGTCAAAATGGGAAGCCACAAAACATCTCTACAGATGAAAGGATAACCAAATGTGGTACATCCATACAATGGAATATTATTCAGCCTTTAAAAGGAAGGAAATTCTGGTGCATGTTATAGTATGGGTGAACCTGGAGGTCATCATGCTAAATAAAATAAGTTAACACAAGAAGACAAATACTGTATTATATGAGATAGGTAGCAGAGTCAAATTCATATTAACAGATAGTAGAATGGTGTCTACTAGGAGCTAGACAAAGGGGAAAATGAAGACAAATTGTTAAATGGATATAGAGTTTTGTTTTGCAAGATGAAAAATTTCTGGAGATTGGTTGTACAGCAAGTATATGTATATACTTGACAGCACTGAATTAAATATTTAAAAATATTTAACATAGGGGGGTCTGGGTGGCCCAGTCAGTTAAGCATCTGATTCTTAATTTTGCCTCAGGTCATGATCTCAGGGTTGAGAGATTGAGCTCCTGTCAGGCTCTGTGCTCAGCAGGGAGTCTACTTGGTTCCCTCTCTGTCTCCCCACCTTCTCTTTTGCCCCCCCAACTCATGCTCTCTCTCTAAAATAAATAAATAAATCCTTAAAAATATTTAAGATAGTAAATATTATGTTACGTGTATTTTGCCACAATTTTTAGAAATGATTGAAGGACTTCACAGAAAAGTTATTATAATGGCAAATAATTATATAATTTATTAATTATAATGGCAAATAAAAATATTTTTAAAGATCAAATTAACTAGTAATCAGGTATATGCTAGGTTGCAAAAATTGGGAAGTTTGACTGTACTAAGTGGTGATGGGATTGTGGGATACTGGGAACTTTTATACATGACAACTCCTAAAGTGTGTGGGCTTCTAAGCAAATCCATTTGTCAGGGACTCTGTCTATGTAAACAATTAGATCAATCCATATCAGTTAGTCACCACTATTCGGGCAACTCAGCCTCATTCAATACTGAAAATGAAACACTGTCTCAGTCGGCAGAAGCAATGTGCTGACCAGGCCAACCCTTGAAATGGAGAGCCCACCTTGGGGCCCCAGGATAGTCCCAGAGATAGCAGTCTGGGAACTCCTCCTGTGTAGATGGGCAGGTATGTTGGAATGGGGGTTAAAGAGGCAAAGAACATCTTAAAGAGGTGAACTAAAATTTGGAATGCCCTCTTACCCAGACACCATTCTTGGTCCAAGCCAGTCTTAAGCACTACAGAAGTTAGAAAATTTTCAGAAAGATGGTCCAAAGTGCACAATCCCTGGCAATACAGGCCAGAGCGAGACTTCTTGCCCAAGTATAAAGGCAATACTATTTTTTTTTTGTCAGAGAGAGAGAGAGAGCACAAACAGGGGGAGCAGCAGACTAGAGGGAAAAGCAGGCTCCTGGCTGAGCAGGGAGCCCAACGTGGGACTCAATCTTGGGACCCTAGGATCATAACCTCAGCCAGAGGCAAACACTTAACTGACTGAGCCACCCAGGCGTCCCAAAGCAATACTATTTTATATACTGCTGTAAATAATGTGTATGTAAGATGTGTATATGAGATGCTGTAAAGAATGCGTCAATATAATTACTTTGAAAAACAATTGGCTTTTATCTTGTCAAGTTAAACATGTACATTAGTTGTGACTTAGTTCTACATGTGTATACTAGACAATTTCTTGCATATTTGTTTTAAGAGTCATTTATAAGGCTATTCATTCCACCACTAACATTTCCATGATCTACACTTATATACAACAGCATGGATGAATCTCAGACATATAATGACGAATGAAAAAAACAGAGTCATTCAAGATTATGTACAGTATGATTCAATTTTTACAAAGTTACCAAAAATCAAAATTAAATGTCTAATACACACATGTGTACATATGTATATAGCTATACATACAGATAATATGTAGGGGGTCAATTGAAGGAAGCAGGGAAGAATTCACAAATAGATTCAGAGATATTGGCACTGTTTATGTTTTTAAGTTGATTGGGGGAATATATGGATATTTATTTTACCATTAAGTTTCATAACTTATATATGTCATATATTCTTTCTGTGTATTAAATATGACATTTTTCACTTAATTTTTAAAGACAAAATAAGTAAACTTTTAAAAAATCATTTAACCAAGAAATTCCCAAACATGTTTGAGGACAGGACATTCTTTCTGGGGGACCTTCATTAACATGCCGAACTAGCGCCCTTGGAATGCTTTAAGTGCTGGATTTGAGAGTAAGCTGAGCTTTATTAACGTAGTTTCCCAAGACAGCAGGCTGGGATAATGTGTGGTTTTTGTGCCTCCTCATTTCAATAGCAATGCCACCCAAGAAGGGAAATATTCAGTCTTGTACCTTTTCAAAAATGGGAGAGGAGACTATTTGGGACTATGATAAATAATCCAAGCCTGATTGTCCTCAGTACTTCATTCCTTTGCTTTACCTTCCTTGTGTGTATAAATTGTTCTCTATTCAGAGAAACATTAGTTCACTCTAAAACAATAAGCACTTTTAGTGGCTGTCTGCCTAAATCCAATCCATCATGTCTTTGCCCAAAACCTATCTCATCTCAAAACCTAAACTGTGAGTGAGAAATTATGTGTAAATTGCCACCACACCTTCATGGTGAGCAGTGCTGGTGTTTGAAGACCCAGTGATGTCAACTGAGTGCTGGATAAAGGGCTGTTTTGGCTCTTTGATCAAAATGTAACTTAAACTAGTTACACACAATCATACTTCCACCCCACATGAGAGAAGAAGACCTCCAGGAAATGTGGCAGTCATGTTCTCTTGGCTGCACAGTCTCAGAAATTTGGTTTTTGGCTGAACAACCAATGCTTACTCATTCCCAGTTCAAGTCAACAAATATTTATTGAGATTTATTGAGTGTTGGTTACAATTCTTGGACTGCGTGGCTGAAAACGAAAAAGATGAATTTGAAATCAGCCCCATCCTCAAGGACATTAAATGAGGGACAATGTTGAAAAAGAAAGAGGACCCAGTTGTTATCTCAGCTCTGCTGTTAACTTGCTGGGGGGACTCAAGGAATTCACTTTGGGGCTCATTTTCTCTTTCATAAATTAAAGTGTTAGGCTGGATAATTGTGAAAGTTCCTTCTGAAGTTAAAAACTGATGATTCTGTGAATCTGGTTGAGTAGATTAGATAATCACAAAACTACTTGATTACAAGCTATAAAGATCATCAAATGATCCAGTCCCCAAGGCTTGCACACGTGGAAACCAAGGTTCAGAAACATGATGGGACTTGTTCAAGATCACATAGCTACAATATGAGAGAATACTGAAGGTGTGAGGGGAGGGGAGGCAAGGTCATTTCTGGGGGTGTTTTGGATGCACTGAATTCATTGTTTAAATTAAAATATAGTCTAGAAGGCCAGTGAACAATGGGGGTGTTGAGCTGACCTTCCTCCCTCAGGTATCTCTTCTGTAGAAAGGAGAAAATTGAGCCCATAGGTAAAGGATTTGCATGATTAATCGTGTCCAAAGGACCATGTTGCCAGACAGAGTTTGCTTTTCCTACAGTAAAGATCCTAAAGAGAACAGAAACAGAAAACAGATAGATATCAAAGCATTTACTGTCCCATTAACCATAACCAGTGCTCCTGCCACTCTTTTTGGCCTTAGCAGTTCAATAGCATTTACATTCTGTTATCATCTCACTTTGATTCTGCTAATGTCCTCTCCTGATAATAACCTGAGTTAAAAGAAGTCTTTCCTTCCTCCTACAATAATTTATGAACAGTAATCTTTGCACAGGGGACAGAGCAGGTCAGGTGAGCTCACCACAGGAAACTTACAGAGCAATTCTGGAGGAAGGATTTATGGAGTTTTTCCCGAGATTTATGTGCAAGGGACAGACAAAGAGAGAAGTTATCAAGATTGGACTTGAAGCATTGATGAGTATCAGATCCCAAGGATCTTTCCAGAGATTTTAGAGCAGGACAGGAATTTCTCCTTAAGTATTGGGATGTGGATCAGTTAGCTATTGCTATGTAACAAACTATCCCAAATTCAGTGGCTTAAAACAACAATCACTTATTAGTATAGGTTGAATATTCATGAGTCAGCTGGTTGCTCCTGATGAGGACTAGGTTTGCTTCATTTCATTTGGGCTTACTCGCATTTGTAAAGGTTGTTGGGGAGTGGGGAGCTCTGCTCTGAGCTGGGCTCAGTAGAGATACCTTGGTTGGGCCAGTTCAGGATTCTTTATCTTCTTGGAATCAGCAGGCTAGCCCAGGCCTCTCTTGCCAATGATGATGACAGAAGCTAAAGAGAACATGCTGAAACACACAAGGTCTCTTAAAGCCTAAACTTGAAACTTAGACATGAAATCTCTTCCTCTTTATATTAGCAAAAGCAAGTTCCAGGGCTAAGCCCAGATTTAAGGAATAGGGACATAGACGTCATTTCTTTAGCAGCAACAATTGCAAAATCCTATGGTCAAAATACGGATGGGGGAATGATGAAACATTTGAATCATTAATGGAATCTACCACAGGAACCTAGAAAAAGCAATACTTTCCAACATTTTTTTTGTAAAAAATTAATAGACCATTTTGAGACTCAAATAAAAAAAGAATGCATCCTCTCCGAAGACAAATCCATGGCATTTATGTCTCTGGGTTTATTAATCCTTTGAGGTTTATCCATGACTTCAAATTGCAAATTCCTGGCTAAGAGGGTCAAGATGGCTGAAAGGGCTAACACTGTATTTCTATTATGGAGAGAAGGACACCTACCCACATGCGAATCTGGGAGTGTCCTCTGAGTATGAGATGTGCTAATTCATCAAGAGCAGAGGTTTTTCTTTTTTCTTTTCTTTTTTTTTAAATTTCTTTTCAGCGTAACAGAGTTCATAGTTTTACACCACACCCAGTGCTCCATGCAATGCGTGCCCTCCACAATACCCACCACCTGGCTCCCCCAACCTCCCACCCCCCGCCCCTTCAAAACCCTCAGGTTGTTTTTCTATCACAGTGGTATTATCTACCACCCCTTTCGCCAAAACCAACTGGGAAACAGGAATGTCTTCCAAAGGAGTGCGAATGTTACAATTGGCCCTTTATGAGCCTTCCTGGAAGTCCGGTGGTGCTCCAGCCCCCAGCTGGGATTCACAAGCTGAGAGGAGACTCTGACATGAACCTGAATGCTCTTCCAGGCCATGGCTCAGCCCCTGGAAAATGGAAAATGGAAAATGCCACTGGGACAGATGGGAACAGTTCAAGAAGACAGGGTGGGATGCTGCAGTGGGCCAGACCCCTTCAGAGGAAGGACAGGCATGGGGTTACTGATTTGGCATGAAACAAGAGAAAAAGTACCTGCTGACTGGTTTCACAGAACAACAGTTGGTCTCTTGTGGTGGAGAGAAATGAGGGGAATTCAACTTCCCAGATGCCCAGATCTGCCCTTTTGGGTCTGGGCCGTGTAAGACTTAGGCTGCCCTGGGACCAATATGCTAACTTATTCATTGACATTTCTGCCAACACTGGACTCTCAATAAAACCCTTGCATGGTATATTTGTGATTAAGTTATCAGAATCTGAAAGCAAGGCTTTTGTGGCCCATATCAAGCATGAGGCCTTGGACAAAGAGTTGACTTAGCTATATATGATTTATTCCCATTTGTGATTTCAATCATCATTTATTTAGCATTGGCTTTTAACAAACATGACTAAAACACAGTCCTTTTCCTTTAGACATGTACATTCTGGAAAAAGACCATGGATATAGG
>PISX010015151.1:31959-50742 GCA_004024625.1 Mellivora capensis | reverse complement strand
TAGAGGGAACATTCCTCAACTTCATAAAATCTATCTATGAAAGACCCACAGCAAACATCATCCTCAATGGGAAGAAGCTCACAGCCTTCCCGTTGAGACCAGGAACACGACAAGGATGCCCACTCTCACCACTCTTGTTCAACATAGTATTAGAAGTCCTAGCAACAGCAATCAGACAACAAAGCGAAATAAAAGGTATCTAAGTTGGCAAGGAAGAAGTCAAATACCCTGATTTTAAAATGAGCAAAAGATTTGAAGATATATAAATAAAGAACATATACAAATGTCAAATAAAGACAAGAGAAGATATTCAACATCATGTCATTACAGGAATGCAAATTACAGCAAAATGAGAAAATAGCATACACCTATTAGTAAAGTCAGTATTTAAAAGTTGGCTGTGCTGCATGCTGGCAAGGGTGAGGAGCATCTGTATCTCACACTGCTAGTGGGAATTTAAATGGTAAAACAGTTTGTTGGTTTTGATTTGAATTAGATTAAATCTGTAGATCAAGTTGGGAAGAACTGATATCTTGACTATATTGAGGCTTTCTATCCATGAACATGGGATAGTTCTCCATTCATTTAGTTTTTTAAATTTCAATAGTTTTATTTTTCCTTATAGAGATCTTATATATTTGAGAAATTGAGAGTGAGAGACAGTACAAGCAGAGGGAAGGGCAGAGGGAGAAGCAGGCTCCCCTGTAAGCAAGGAGCCCAGTGCAGGACTTGATCGCAGGACCCTGGGATCATGACTTGAGCTGAAGGTAGATGCTTAATCAACAGAGCCATCCAGGTGCCCTATAATTTTTTTTTTTTTTAAATAGAGAAAGTGAGCATGTGCGGGTAGGAGGGGAGGCATAGGGAGAGGAGAGAGAGGATCTTAAGCTGCTTCCATGCCCAGCATGGAGCCCAACCTGAGGCTCAGTCTCACAGCCCTGAGGTCATGATCTGAGCCAAAACTGAGTTGGGTGCTGAACCAACTGAGCTATCCAGGCACTCCAGAGATCTTACACAACTTTGTTAGATTTGTTAGCATTTCATTTGTTGGAGTGCTGATGTAAATGGTATTGTGTTTTTAATTTCAAAATCTACTTATTTATTGCTGACACACAGGAAAGCAGTGCAATTTTGTATATTGACTTTGTATCCTGCAGCCTTGCTGTAAGTGCTTAGTGTCCGGAGCTTCTTGCCAATTTTTTTGGATTTTCTACATAGATGATCATGTCATCCATGAATAAAGACAGTTTTATTTCTTTTTTCTCCATAAGTATACCTTCTATTTCCTTTTATTGTGTTATTATATGAGCTCGGATTCCCAGTATAATGCTGGAGAGAAGTGGTGAGAGGGGACGTCCTTGTCTTGTTCCTAATCTTGGCAGGACAGTTTGTAGTTTCTCGCCTGTTCACATATTAGCTTCGGGTGTTTTGTAGATACTCTTGGAAGGTTGAGGAAGTTCCCCTCATTCCTAGTATATAGGTAGTTTTTTTCATGAATTGCTGTTGGATTTTGTCAAATGCTTTTTTCTACATTTCTTAAATGAACTATACTGTGAAGCAGCTACTATTTCTTTCATTTGTTCGCCTGTTTACTTGTTAGAGTGCAAGCGCATGTGAATGTGGGAGCAGAGAGAGAGGGGGAGAGAATCTTAAATGGCTCCAGGCCCAGCTGGAGCCTGACAACAGGGCTCAGTCTCATGACCCTGAGGTCATGACCTGAACCAAAATCAAGAGCTGGATGCTTCCCTGACTGAGCCACCCAGGCACCTCAACATTTTTTGATATTTTCATGTGATTTTTCTTCTTTAGCCTGTTGGTGTGATGGATTAATGGATTTTCAAATGTCCAGCCAGACTTGTGTGTGTGGAATAAATCTCCAAATTCTACTTGGTCATAGTGTATAATTTTTTAATATATTGTATGGCTTGATTTGCTGATATTTTGAATATTTTGTTGAGATTTGCATCCATATTCATGAGAGATTTTTTTTAAAGATTTTATTTATTTATTTGACAGGCAGAGATCACAAGTAGGCAGAGAGGCAGGTGGAGAGAGAGGAAGGGAAGCAGGCTCCCCGCTGAGCAGAGAGCCCGATGTAGGGTTCGATCCCAGGACCCTGGGACCATGACCTGAGCCGAAGGCAGAGGCTTTAACCCAGAGCCACCCAGGCACCCTGAGATATGGTTTTTAATTGTCTTTTCTTGCGAAGTGTTTATTTGGTTTTGGTATTAGGGTAATCCTGGCCTCATAAGATGAGTAAGGAAATATTTCCTCTGCTTCTTTTGCAAATAATGTTTCCCTCCATTTTCTTTCTTCAGTTTTCTGAAAGAGATTGTAGAGAATTAGTAAAATCTCTTCCTTAAGTACTGGGTAGAATTCACCAGTGGATCCATCTTGGTCTGGTGCTTTTTGTTTTAGAAGATTATTAATTGTTGATTTTTTTATACTTCCATTTAACTTTTTGAATGTATGGAATAGAAGTATAATGATTGCTTTAATGTCCTTATCTAGTAATTCTGCAATCTGGATCCGTTCTGGTTTGATTTCAAGACCTGCTGGATCTGGATGACCCATGGGCGGGTGTTTTCCATGGGTAATAGTCCTCTTGGTTTTTGACTCCTTGAATACCCGATTATTTTTGATTGACTGCTGGACATTATGTATGATAAAATGCACAGCCAGTTGGGGCTCTGGATGATCTGCGCTTCTTTCAGAGAGAATTTACGCTTGCTTCTCATAGCTGGCTGGCTGAGGGCACTGGCAGTCCCAGGTCACTAATCCAGTTGGACTGTGAGAACTCGAAGGTGGGCCTGTGAGCACTCTTCTGTGAGCCCGTTCACTTTCCTTCCTGGGGCCTGGCCCTTCGGGTCACTGCTCTAGGCCTGGGTATTTGAAAACATGCCCTTCTCTCCTACCTTAGTAGGCGGTATGCTTTTTTTTAAGGAGAAATTTATTAAAATCCATTCGTAGTGTTTTAAAGGAAAATCAATGCATGGAGGCCTCAACCTGGAGGCCGCCAGCCTGTTCTCAGAAGTCCTTTGTCAGGCAGTGGAATTCTTTGCCCTTTCCCAATAAGATAGTTCTGTTTGTGCCTGAAAAGGTTGCATTTAATTACACCATTATGGGGCTCCTACTCGAGTAAGTGTCTCAGTTTTCAACTGCCTTTACTGGGATTGTCAGAAACCTGCCATTCGACAGAAGTCTTCCTGGGTGAATGGCCTCCCATGTTGGGTCCCTCCTCTGTTTCCTTCTTCTCTGTTTTTAATTCTTTGTTGCGTTCATTGCTCTCTGATGTCTTAAAAGTGTATCTGTATGTACTTGGCAAATTTCCCCCGCTTTCTTGTTCTCACCAGGAGCTTGGTACAGACGAACTGGCCGCCGTGACCAGAGATGGAGCTCTCCTCGTTCTCGTGTTTGAGTGATGGCTCTTGCATCCAAGTGCCTACTTCAGCTTCACAGTACCTACTGAGCACAGCCCGGATGACCTCTGTTCTTTCTGAGTCCGTTCCACCTTGCTTATGCCCCCATTCACCTAGGATTTCAGCCTGGAGCACTGATTATCGTTGCTTTTGTCCCCCCCCATCCCTCCGTGCCCACGGGTCTCAGGGTCTTGGGTTCTCTGTCTCCTCCCATCTCCGTCCCTGCCGCCCCAGTTCAGGCCTTTACTGTGCTTGCTTTGGCATGTTTGGTCCCACTGCCCCACTGTGGTCCCTCTTCCGTACTTGCAGCAGCGTTGAAAGTCTGAAGACGAGTTTGCTCGTCTCCTGCTTCTGCTCGTGCCTTCACTGCTGGCTTCCCATTTCCTGCCGTGCTACCCGGAGTCCGCACGCAGCGCCCAGCCTTCTGTGGCACCGCTGTGTTCCGTGCTTATCCCAGCGCCCTGTGACATGCGCCCCGTCAGCCAGCAGCCCGAACGCTGCCCTCCTCTTGGGGATTTGTCGTCATCGCCGTGTCCTTCACTGTCCAGCACAGGTTTACTTCTTGAGCAGCTGGCAGGGGTGGGGTAAAGCATTCATCTAATTAGTAACTCTCGAGGGAGTGGAAGAGCGAGGTGACCTGCGTCGTTTTACTAGTGTGACTCTTGATGTTGCATTGCAGTGAGAGGGCTCACTTGAGAGAATGACCGAGTAGAACATTAACAGGAATTTTAATAAATGGATATGTGAACTAAAGGTATTTGAAAAACTCAATCCGTTTGATTTATTAGGTTTGAGATCGTGCTGTTATGTTTTTATTCTTTAAGTGTTGTGTGTAGTTTCTAGAGTTTCGTGTCTGTTCCCTCTTGCAGCCTCTGACCCTCGGAGGCCACCGTGAGCCGATGACCGCCGTGGCGTTTGGGAGCGCAGCGAGCCCGCTTCTCATGTGTTCTGCCTCCCGAGATCACACTATAATGGAGACTGGATGAGTGCAGACAGAGGTGCTTCAGGGTAGATGAACATTGAAAATATACCTAAAAAATGTACCAAGGGAATAACTCATCCTTCAGCAGACGAGGTTTTATCACGGGGCTTGGGAGGATTTTCACTCCTCCGACGCGGAGACCAGCCGGGCGTCCGAGGTGGGCCTTCTGTGCGGAAAGCGCGTCAGACGTTCGGGCCTACGGGCCCGGGCAGTGTGTGACGCTGACACGGTAGGCTCATTGGTTTAGGCTTACGTGTTTTGTTATTTTGAAGCCTGTGGTTTTGTGGAACTCTGGAAGCACGTAGGTAAGGGGAAGTACTCTTTCCTTCCAGGCAGTGAGGAGAGGCAGACCCGTATCAGACAGGCAGGCGAGTGGTTATGAGCTGGGGGCGCCGCAGAGACGGCAGGCGAGGGGGCAGAGGACGTGGCAGACGCCCTCACGGGCTGTCGTCTCTGGGGAGACGGCTTCTGCGCCGGAGGAGGGAGGGGGGCCGGATGGCAGGGCTGGCGCCGGCCGGGGGCACCGTGCCGGGCGTGCGCTCGGGCCCTCTGTCCCGAGAGCTCTACCTGCAGGCCACGCCGAGGAGGGGCCCCGTGGGAGCTGCACGGGGGTGTCGGAGAGTTTTGTCAGGCGAGGCGAGAAGTACGGCAAGGAGCGCGGGGGCGTCTGAGCGTGAGGTCACTGAGCACACAGAGCGCGCCCAGGATCGCTGCAGAAGGCGAGCGCGGGGGATCTGAGGCAGCCGTTTATGCCTCATCTCGTGTACTTGGCAGTTGAGTGCCTTGTGTCAGTGTGTTAGCACAGACCCATGTGCACAGCCGCACAGATACACGTGCACAGACCCATGTGCACAGCCGTACACACA
Source organism: Mellivora capensis (assembly GCA_004024625.1). Taxonomy (NCBI): domain Eukaryota; kingdom Metazoa; phylum Chordata; class Mammalia; order Carnivora; family Mustelidae; genus Mellivora; species Mellivora capensis. Next base: position 45,475 of record PISX010015151.1, on the reverse strand, counting down.
CGTGCATAGCCGCACACGCACACGTGCAAGCCACACACAAGTAGAAGTGCATAGCAGCATGCAGACACACGTGCACAGCCGCACAACCCAGGCACACACACACACGTGTACACAGTGCAGAGCACACACGCACTGCACACGCACATACACGTGTGCACAGCACACAGTATAGTAAATATACGGCACACACGTAAATGCGTCTGGCAGTGTATACATGTAGCAATGCACTCTTGTGTGTACATAGTGCACACATGCACACGTACGCCACACACATGCACACAGTAAGTGCACACATGTGCACACAAGTATGCATGGTTCAGAAGCATGTCCACGTGCGCACAGTGCAGGCACACCCATGAACATCGGTGCATGTGCCCATATGTACAGCGAAGCACGTGTTCGTTATCTGCTCCCACAGAGGTCTTTGTAAACAAGTACCCTTCCGTGTGGGAATGGGCTGTGCTCTTCGGAACTCACGTGCCCATGGATGCAAGTGGCCGGTCCACGGACAGGGGTGCAAGCCGTCCCCGAGCCCCAGCCTGGCGCTCCTGTCGGCACAGTGGGAGGCAGCTGCTCCTGGGTCCTGGAGCTCCAGCAGTGGGGCTGGGTGGGGTAAGCTGCCCATTCCCCCTGCAAGGAGGCTGCGGGGGCCTGGGCAGGATGCAGCCCCACCAGGCTTCGTGTCCAACAGGATTGTGTTTGCACTTGGACTAGAAAGGGCGTTGTGACCTGGGCTGTCTTTGGTCACTCGTCCCCAGTCTCCTTTGCTGGCTCTGTGTCATTCTCCCACCTCTTCACTCGGAATATGGGCTTTTCCTCTTTCCCATCAAAAATCACTCCTTTACTGGTGACAGCAGGCTCCGACGGCTGCCCCCTCTGCTCTCGTGCGTCCTCCCTCCTGCCTGTGGTCTCCCCCGTGAACTCGCCTGGACCCCTGCACGCGGACATCTGACAGCATTGCAGCCTGCCTATCCCGATCGCCTTCCCCCCACCTGCCTCCCGCTTTCCCGCAGCAGCTCAGGTCACAAACCGTGGCACTGTGCTTCCTCCCTCCACACCTCCATATCCGACCGACCCAAGTTCTGTCTGCTTTATGTTCAGACTGTAACCAAATCTGCAGACTCCTCACCCCGTCTCCACTGCTGCCCTGCAGTCCAGCCGCAGCGGTCACTCAGCGGGTTATCGTGTTCGGTCCTCCTGCTCGCCTTGCCCAGGGCTCTGCTCTCCACTCAGCAGCCAGGGGTCCCTGGAAGACTGGAGTCTTGAGCACGCTGCACTTCTGCCCAAGCCCCCCAGTGCCTTCCCACCTCAGGCAGACTATGGACTGACAGAGATATGGGACCCCCAGCCAAAGCCCCAGTCTCAAGGAACAGCCCACACTTAGTCCTGCCCCTGGGCCTTTGCACCTGCTGCTCCATTTGCACCTGGACCACGGTGGATTCTGCCACATCCTTCAGGATCTACTCAAGTGTCTCCATTGCCGTGGGCCCTTCTGACCACCACCCTGGACCCCAGTCCCTTTGTGCGCTTTGCTTTTTCTGACGGTGTTCACTTCCTTCTATTGTTGTATGCTACTTGTTTACTAATTTTGTTTATTGGTGTCTAAATGTCCCCACCCCCTACCCCGGGTAAGCTTTCCACAAAGACAGGACTTTGTCTCCTTGTTCACTGATCTGTCCCAGGTGCCGAGGGAGATGCCTGGGGTAGCACAGGTGCCCGTTGGACACTCACGGAACGAGACCATGGGATTTTAGCCAAGATAGAACTCCAGTGATGTGTGCACATCTCCCTTTCTGTAGTCCGCGGGCTTGCTGTGACGTGGCCGTGCTGGACAGGGCCCAGCCACAGTGGTGCCGAGTCCTACTGCGGGGTGGTGGTTGGTTGAGGGCAGCTGCGTGAAGCTGCGGGTCGGCACGTGTTGTCACCTCAGGCCGCAGGCCTGGAGACACCCTCCTGGGGGTAGAGAGGCCCCGGAGGCTCAGGTGGGCACTGGTGCCTTCCGCCTGTCTGACACACGGACCTGAGCAGCTCACACAACCGAGCCGGGAGCTGGTGTGGTCACGGAGGAGGGAGGGTTGGGACCATGCGTGATTCTGTATGACCCCCGTGTCTGTGCACGCGCAGCCCCAGAGACCCATTATCTGCGGCAACGTGGAGTCATTTTCTGACACTTGGTGCCTTTGTTCCACAAACTTCCAGAAGTGTTTACCCTTGATGTTTTTAATACTGTCAAGGAGCCGAAGTCGCACCCAAGCTCGTGGTCACTCTGCGTGCCATGTCAGGGGAGAGAGCCACATCGTCAGCGCCTCCCTGTGGCCTCCTGGTGACCTGCCACTAACGCTGAACCTCCGTCTAGGGCCGGCTCCTGGGGGCTGGTCGTGGGCACCCTGCTGGGAAAGGTGCTGCGTTTGAGGTTGAGCCCGGACGACCGCGCGGCTGCCGTGTGCGCTGGGAACAAGGTATTTGTGCTGGATACTGAGGTTCGGCACCTGCCGTGTGTGGGTGAGCACGGCCGCCCCCTCTCAGCAGCGGTACCGCGTCCTGGCGGCGGGGGAGGGTGTCCGGACCCTGCCTCGGAGAGTCGGCCGGATCCCATACGGCTGTCGCGTCCGTCGTGACGCCGGTCCTTGAGGTCAGGCCATCGCACACTTAGCAGGCGTGTTTGGGCAAACATTCACTGTTCTGATCTCTCCTCCTTTGGTGATTGTCCAAGCCCTCCCCGCTCAGTGCTTTGTTCATCGCTTTTCTCAGAGCTCGCTTCCTGTCCAGAGCTGGACTTCCCTCACGTATCTCTTACCTGGGGTTGGTTTAAGGAAATGTGTCTCCTCCTCCAGGCTCCGCGACTTCTACATCTCACATCTGACTAGGAAACGGGAGCCCACTGGGCTCTGCCTGGCGGGCGAGAGAGAGCAGGGGTGGGGTGTGAGGGAAACCTCCCTGTGCTTGAGACCTGCGTCGAAGTCAGATACCCAAGGCCTGGCCGTGGCTTCTGTTTGCAGAGTGAATGCCGCTGACCAAGCTCTTTGCCTACGGGGAATTTTCTGCTCTATTAAAAAAATCTCGGTTAGGGAAGATGTTAGGCATAAAATCTTAATTGGGGATTAGCCGATGGTGGGCTTCCGGTGTGTGAGGCAGTTTGGGGCGCAGAGTGCGCCTTTCTGTGTTCATGTAATTCTCGGCCACATTGTGCAACTGAGGCTCACGCATGACACAATGCTCACGTTGTAAGTGAAGTCCCAGCTGATGGGACGTGTCGTGGGATTCAGTGATTCCGTTAAGGCACCCGCCACATGGAGCAAAGCTCCCCAGCCTCGTGTTGGGAGAAGGGACACAGATGAGCTGGGAGGACAGCGAGCACGTTAGGGTCGGAAGGAAGCTGAGCTTTCCCGGAAAGAGAAGGTGAGGGGCCCGAGTCAGGCCTTGACCACGCGGACGGAGAGTGAGGGGGCAGCTGCCCGTCCCAGGCTGTGCGGCCCTTAGTGACTGGCTGCAGAACTTCGCTTTGAGAGACTTCGACCGAACACTGACTTGCACTAACGTCACACGTGACCGTAAGTACTGAAAGGAAACCGGTATTTTCCGGGACACGATGTCGTCATGGACAACGACTATTTCATACTGTAGACATCGAGGTAGCAGAGATGCGCCTTTCCTCACATCCAACCTGGGAAGTACCCGTGTTCTGATGCGCATTATGACCCCCTTTTATTTTTAGCTGTCTGGCGATAAGAGGCATAAGGGGCAGCCTGTGCCCCCTCAGCTCAGCCATCTGAATTCTCACCTCTCGGTCTATGTACAGGTAGCTTCACATTTGGAAAGGGGAGGTAAGCAAAGTAGAGCCTCACAGAAACCGTCTTCTGGGAGACGTGCGTAGCTTCTTAATAACCACAGTTGGCAGAGCCCTCAGTGGCTGGTCTTCCCTCACAGATCCTCCCAGGGCCAGTCTGCGCTAGCCGAGCTGCAGGGTCACCGGGGCGCCGTGACCGCAGCCGAGTTCTGTCCGTGGCAGACACGCATCGTCGTCCCAGCGTCTGAAGACGGGAGCTTTAAGGTCAGGCCGTGGAGGCCGGCTTTGCCCGCTGCCACCGCACACCTGTGATTTATTTCTGCCCGGGGTGTCAGCTGCGTCCCAGCATTCCCGGGGGGCTCGGGTCAGCTGTGGGCCTTCCCCTCAAATCCACGGCCCAGGGGGGCTAGAGCACTAACGGGCTCCACAGTATTTCCCCGGGGGCCCAGAGCAAAAGGGCCATTTTCCAAAATCAGAGGCTTCAATCAGAACTAATTCGAGCTGAAGAAGACGGTAATTTAAGACGCCAGCTCCGTTCTCCTCCAGCTTCCAGCCAGCTGGTATTAGGGTCATTATGCTACGGACCCAGTGAGGACCCAGTGAGGACTGGTACAGCGTAACTGGAAGCAGCGGTGTGGGTGGTTTACACCTGCAGGGTGGGGGAGGAGAGACGGAAACTCTTCCTCCGTCATCTGGCCCACAGGTGCTGCTTCCCTATTGGGCCCCGCCCCAGCCCTCCAGCTGCCACAAACACATGGGCTGTGCCTAGATGATGTGAGGGAGCCCATCATTTCAGGGGGTTTTTGATAACGGGAGCTGAGTTTGGAAATCACTAAAGTGTGTCCAGAAATACGCACGGGCACCTTACAGATGGCAGGGACCATGGCCGGCCCCCCCACCCCCCCGGGCAGGCACCTGACAGACGGCGGAGGCTCTGGCCAGCCCCCGTCTCTGGGTGCTGGAGATGTCTGCAGCCTTGTCTTGGGTCTTCCAGACCCACAGATGCTTACTTCTGGAAATGTTAGCTTTTTTCCATATGATTCTGAAGTCTCTTATGGTGTTTCTACAGTTTTATTGTTTTATACTTATTTTATTATCTTCTCCTTCAGGTAACCGCTCACACAAATTACTCCGTAGCCGAGTAGATGTATCAGTTCAAGCTACATCAGGACTGTGGATCACAACAGAATTTATGTGTATCTTCTGAAGAAATGTGTGCCTTTCTGAAGGTTTTGGGTCATCATATGGGATCACTGACCTGCAACTCATCAGTGCTAACAGGTGCCTTAAAACTCGTGTGTCTGTTTTGCCGGTGGGCTTCATGGAGTCGTTATTCCTGCGTGTGTGTATAAGCTGGAGGTGTCCCACTCAGGGGGGTCTGAGAGTTTCCCTCCCTCTACACCTTGTAAGGATTCACTGAACAGGTGTATTTCTTGAAGTTTTTAACTTAAAAGTAAGCATATGCTTGCAGACAGAGGCGCACTGGTGGGTGGGAGGAGCGTGCAGCCTGCCTCTGCTGTCCCCGGGAAGAGGGGCAGCCAGGCCAGCACAGGGTGCGTCTGCCCCGCGGGTCGGAGGCTGTGCTCAGGTGGGAAGTTCTGTCCAGCCCTGAGCTCTCTGTCTGTCCAGCGGTGAGTCCCCCGGTATAGGCCGCTAGGTCCTCACACACGTCCTGGCTGGTGTTCCCGTGCTCCCGGCGCACATCCTGCTGCCCAAGGAGCCCCTTTCTCGGGATGAATCACACAAAAATGCAGCTTAGCACACGGGCCATGCCTTGTTACCCAGTGCCTTCCCAGAGACTCCGTGTCCTTCCTGGCGTCACAGCCGTGCATGGAGGAAGCTTTATCAGCTGGGATACATTGTAGTCTCAGGGACAAAACACATTTCTTGGAATTCCGTTGGCATTATTTTCCTGAAATTAACTCGTGGAATTATTATTGGACTGTCAAGAAAATAGTTACTAACTCGATTTTGATGTCATTTAGTTTATTTAGGACATGTTTTTAAATGTCCATTTGTCTTAATTTTCCTCCTGAATTCTTTTCTTTTTCCTTTTTTTAAAGATTTTATTTATTTATTTGACAGACGGAGATCACAAGTAGGCAGAGAGGCAGGCGGAGAGAGAGGGGGAAGCAGACTCCCCACTGAGCAGAGAGCCCGATGTGGGGCTCGATCCCAGGACCCTGAGATCATGACCTGAGCCGAAGGCAGAGGCTTAACCCACTGAGCCCCCCAGGTGCCCCAGTTTTCCTCCTGAATTCTTGACAGTGTAGATTCAGAGTAACTTTTAAATGACATGCGAGGCAACAGTTCGAACAGTAAGCATCATTTAATTGCTGTTTTCTTGACGGATGCCATAAACGTATTACTTCTGTTACAAGTTTCGTGGCTATTGGGTACAGTGTGGGTGATGGCACTGCCGGGCCTGGGGGCGCCGAGCAGCGGGAATGGCCTGTGCCCGTAGGGCCGGGCCTCCACGAGGAGCTGCCGTGGGCTGCGTGTGGGGGGCGGCTACGCTCCCTCCCCACGCACCTTCTCGAAGTGTGTGTGCACTTAGGGTTCTGCTTCCTGCTGAGGGAATTATTTCAGGAGAGTTCAGGCTGACTAAACGCAGAGTAGAAGTAAAACTGAGAAACTTTCAGCCGGAGGTTTTACAGATACGTATCGTGTGTCCCGTCCGTAGCCTCCCCTCCCCCGAGTCTCCTCATCCACGCGGGGAGCCGGCAGCTGGTGACGGGTGCGCGCATGGCCAGGTGAGGGAAGCAGACCTCCAGCTCCGCGGCCAGACGCCGCCGTGGTGACCGCGCGAGCGCCGCCGAGAGGTCTGTGCTCGCTCCCCTGTGCTCTTCCTGCTGGGAGGGACCCTGGGCCCGGGGTCGCGGTGGGGCTCCCACTTCCACGCACCCACACGCGGCCGGCACAGGGGCCAGCTTTACAGTAGAGTTTGAAAAAGACACTTGATTTATTTCAGAACTTACTATTTTTAGGTGAAAAATTCAGGTGTATTCACAAAGCATGGATACTGTTCTCTTCTTAAAAAGTTGCTGTTGAGGTAATTTGGGCAAGATGCCCTGTTGGCAAATAAGGCAGCTCTCGCTCCCGCGTGGGCGGGGCGCCTGGCCTCCGGCAGTTCGGGTCACTGCACGCACGGGGTGTCCCCGCACACGGGCTGCGCCCCACACGCCGGCCGGATGTCCCGTGACGTCAGCCCTTTGTGATGCCTTCTGCCCGGAGCCCCGGGAGACGGGCCCCCTCCCCACGCCACCCACGGCGGTGCGGCCTCGGGCTCCGTGTGACCTGGCCACTTTGGGACGGGCCTGCAGCCCTTGCTCGGGTCCACGGATTTGCCAGAGTGACCTGCGGGCCTCAGGGGACGCTTCTTGCCGGCGCAGCGGCCCAGTGCGCAGAGACTCCGGTGTGGACTGGAGGGAGCGCGCGGCGGAGCGGGAGGGCAGAGGCAGCGGGAGAGAGAACCTCGGCGACTCCCCACCCAGCAGAGCAGGGAGCCCGACCACGGTGCGGTCCCAGGACCCTGAGACCCTGACCTGCGCCGAAACCGAGAGGGACGCCTCACCGACCGAGCACCCGGCCTCCCGCCGCAGACCAGTCTGGTAAAGGAGGTGGCAGAGGACGGAGAGGAGTCCCAGAAGGAGGCTCACAGGGTGAGGTCGAGGAGGGTCACCCTCCGGCGCGGACTGGGCACGGACGTGCTCACTGACCTGGAAGCTGGGATTTCCTGGAGGCCTCAGCATGCAGGCCTGATTAATGAAACCTGTGGCTGTCGGTGACGGAACCCATCCTCCAGCCCCCAACCCTCCCCAGGGTGGGACTGAAAGTTACCAGCCTCTAATCACATGATTCATTCTCCTGGCAACCTGTCCCCACCGTTAGGGTCTTTTCAAAAGTCACCTCGTTAATGCAACAAAAAATACCGTTGTCACTCACTGCTTGGGAAGTTCCTAGGGTTTTAAGAGGTCTGTGCTGGAAACAGGAAGTCCAAAACGTGTATTTCTTGTTCTAAATCACAATATCACAGATGTATTTTTGGAAACTAAGAAGTTTTATTTTTCCTTTTGACAAAGTGACTGCTATTACTATGCGTTTTTGCCAGTGAGGTGCCCACCGTACTTGTGGCTGTGTTCCTGGTGTTGGGTTCCAAGAGACTGGCCTGGACCGGTGGGGATCAGAGCGCACGCCCTCCTGGGCTGTGGTTTATGAACTCGACGTTCGGGTCCGACTGGCAGAGGAAGGGTCCAGCTGGCTCTCAAGCTGCGTGGGGCTTGTCTCCAGCTCCACACCCACCCTTCTCCGGGGGCCGGTACCGCGTGTTCACCGGTGCCCTGTGATGGCAGACCTGTGGCCTGTGCCTTGTTGGCTTTTCCAGCTTTGGATCTATAGTTTGGTTGAAGGACATCATTACCATTGTGTGACACAAGTTGACCTAAAGAAGAAGAGAGTTTCTCCAGGAGGATTGAGTCCGGGCTGTGCAGCCTGCCAGGTACTGTCACTCAGACCCTCCACGGGGCCCTCCCCTCCACGGGGCCCCTGTGCAGCCTGCCAGTTAGGCGGTTTGAAGGGAGTGCCGTGCAGGGACAGTTCTTAGTGGGCGAAGTCTAGTGTCTGCCCTCACACATGCACCAGCACCAGGGACAGCGCAGCTCATCCTGCGTGCAGGGGTGAGGTCCGCGGATGAGGAGAGCACGCGTCCCCCCGACCCAGGCAGCCTCTTCCCACCTTCTGGTGGTTGTCATGTGCTGAGGTCCCCCAGCTCACCTGGGCCAGCCCCCAGCTCTGCAGGAGTCCCCTCCCTCTGCCCACGGTTGCTTCCACGTGGCCACGCCTTTCTCCCTCGCCATTTGTCGAAGGTCTGCGCGGCGTCACCGTGACAGGAGGATGGGGGCTGTGCCGGAGGCGCTGGGGGTCTTCCTTCTTACCGTCCTGTGGCCGCGCTGTCATGCTTCACGTTCCAGCAAAGGCGTCTTTTCCCTGCTGCCTTCAAGCTTCTCATCACCGTTCTTCCTTTCGGTTTAGTTCTTTTTTTTTTTTTTTTTTTTTTTTTTTTGTGGTTGGCTTTAAGCAATTTCTTTTGAAAGAAGTTCAGAAATTACCTTTATCCACTATATCTGTTTTCTTCCTAATGTTTTCAGTCTTGGCTTTCATTGTTTCTTGTGTAAGTGCCATTTATTTATTTGGAGGTGAACGTGATCCTGCTTTAGGAACAGAGTTAAACTCTGGTGTGCCTGGGACGCCCCCTTTCTTCCTGACAGGCCTCCCATACGGGGTGTGCTCGGGGTCTATACTCTCAGTCTTAGTCATGTGCGAGTGCGGCTGTTTTCCTTGACTCGAGAACCGATCTGAGTCGTTCCGACCCACATGTATCTCCTCCAGCATCCCATGCTGCCAGCGGTCTGCCTGCAACTCGGTGGACCCTTTTAATCCCGTAACTCAGGTGATCAGTTCTGTTCCCAGAAGACAGTCCGCGTCCCTGCACCGACGGCCTAGAGGAGGTCGAAGCAAGCCTCCCGGTCCTGGGTCTGGTGCCGTGTGATCTGTCCGTCATCCTCCCTGCCGAGTGTGGGGCGTGAGTGTGATGAGCTGCCCTAGTGCCCCTGAGGAAAGCCTCTCAAGTGAGGTTCACTTTTTAGGAATGATTAAAATAAAGCTAAAGTATTTTTGTCTTTTTAAGTAATAATGTTAAGTGTTTTTAGGATTGCATATTCTAAGTCTTAAAGCTGGTGAACTTGGGCAGTTGTTTTTAAGTCTGTTTAATACATGAAATTGTTAATTTTGCTCACCAAAGTCTAGGCAGATCTTGATCGTAACAAGGTAAAGGGGGACGTCGTCATAAGTCATTCTGAACCTCCCCCATCTGCGCCCTGCCGCAGACATTTCAGAATGTACTGTGATGGCTTTCACTACTGAGTACCGAGAGCTCTAGGGCCAAGGAGGGACGAGCCTCTGTCCTCCCGGACAAGGTGGGGCTTAATAGGGTGGGAAGCTGGCCGTGCTGTGGCCAGGTCTGTGCACAGGCGCCCCGCTGGGTCTGCCCCTCGACGCCGCCGGTGCGGGAACGGACATCTGACATGGCCTGTGCCGGGGCTCCTTGAGGGTCAGCCGGGCTCCCTGCCCTGGATGCACAGGGACTTGTTTGGCCGACCCGGGGGGGGGGGGGGGCTGTGGGAGCACGAAGGCCCGAGAGTGCGCACAGGATGTCAGGGTGGTCAGAGGCTTCAGGGGACTGAGAGGCCGGTGGCAGAGAGGGCGCCAACGGTGGTTCCGGGTCCCAGGTCTGGCCCAGCCAGAGGAGGCTTATTCATTGAAAACTAGAGGAGGAAGCAGAGCTGTGTTTGCCCTCCCAGGGGCTCTGTGACTTCTGTCTGTTTGCTGCTGCCCCGCATGGCAGGACCCGCTGTGCCGCGCTGCTCCTCTCGCAGGGACGCCCCCTGGGCAGAGAGTCCCGTGGCCTCAGAGAAGGGAAAACCGTGCAGATCGTGATCGAGTTGGGATCCACTGTGGCTCTTTAGCACTACTTGTCTTCACCGGACAGCAGGTGTCCCTGGAACCCAAAATAGCAGCCGAGTGGAGGATAGTCAGAGATCCCGAGTGCCAAGAGCAAAAGCCGCTTTGGGGAGGGGGGATGGGAGCCTGAAGAGGGAGACGAGCTGGGCGTTTTCTCTTTTTCCTTTAAATTAGTCTTTCTTCTGAGAATGCCACGTGCTTGTGGATCGGAAGGAAGCTCAGTGGGCCTGTTCTTATTTAACTTGGCAAGCTTTGAACTGGAAACCACTTTACATTACAAGGGTAAGATCAAGTTCAGTTCCTCTTTTTCTCTGGCGTCTGGGAGAGTGACCCTCTTGGTGTAGGACGCTTGGCCATCGGAACGTGCAGACGGCCATGGGCAGCCTCTGTGCGCAGGGTCCCAAGGACACACTTCGAATCTGCTCCCAGCTCTTGGTGGGTCTCCTTGTCCTTGGTCCCCGGTCCTCCCGTCCTCCAGATGTGTGCAGGGCTTCGAGGGACACTTGTTCTCTTCAGCACTCCCGTGTCTGTCCCAGCCTCCTGCCCAGGATTCTGAAGTCCACGCCATCAGTTTTCCCCCTGGAGACTTAACACCATGACCAGGTGACTGGAGGGCCTCACAGGCTTGTCAGACTCAACTTGTCTGAACCGAGCCGGGGCGCCCTCCTGTCTAGCCCTGGTTCCGGCCCTCAGGTTCTGTGACCACCATGCACGGAGTCACCCCTCTGCCCTCCCTGTGTGCCCGCAGCCAAGGTCACTTATGAGTGCAAGCTCCCTTCCTTCTCTTTTAAGGCCCTCATGCTTTGGGGATAGAGTCTGAGTTCTTAGCTTGGGCCAGCCCATGCCTCCCTCCTGGTGGGAAGTCACTGTGCCTTTCCTTACCTTCGGGACTTTGCTAGAACCCTCCAAACCTCTGCTGGCCTGAGCTCCCGTCTCTCCTCCCGCTCGCCCTGGAAGGTTCACCTGAACCTGCTCCGGGAACTGTGTTCTTCCCGGCTCCCCGTGGCTACAGTGTGCACAGCATCTGTGTCTCTCTGTGGGCGCCTGTGTCCCCATGACTGGCTGCTCCGGGCCGGCGGGGGTCAGGGCTCTCGTAAGGGCCTTGCTCCTCGCGCCCCAGGAGCCCCAGCACAGGCCTGTGAGCACAGCTGTGTCCGCGAGGGGCCAGTCCTCCGCTTACTGCCAGCGTTGCTCGTCTGTTTCTCTTTGCTGGGAATGAAACTTCAGGAGCCTCAGCATTCGGGTTGCCGGGTCGTGCGCAGTGGAGAGCGGAGCGGGGGGTGACAAGGTGAGTCCTGCCCGACGCATGTCTCTGGGCTTAGCTGCATGCTGACTTGGACCCACAGAGGGCCGTAGGGCTGGCTGGCGGGTCGCAGTCTGGTAGGCAGCAGTTGAGGATGCACACAGGGCCACGCGTGGCGACGGTGACTGCTGATGGGTGTCGCGAGCGCGAGCTCCATGTTGACTGTCCCGTGCAGGCCGTCTGCCTACTCACATCCTTGTTTAGCCATAAGATCGCCTCTCTGGAAATCCACGTGGCCGCTCTGGTGACGTCGCAGCGGAGGCACGCCGCGGGAGGGGGTCTGTCCGTGCCGCCTCGGTACGGTCTTCCCGCGCAGGCTGCACGGGTGCCACTGCAGCGGCTCGCAGAGTTCCCGTCCCTTTCGAACTTAGGAGAGAAAAGTAAAGCTTAGTAAACTCCAGGTGTGCTAACCGCGTGTGAAAGAGGTGATTGCTCATGGCTTTACTTCTGTCTTGTGTAAGGCTGAGTGATGCCTAGTTTATCTTACTGTGACCCAGGATAGAGTGTAAATTAGGAAATAGCACTTTTATTAAAAATACTAAAGTGTATTTCTTAGAAGGGTAAGAACAAGCTTGATTGGTCGCAAACCTTGCCCGCCCCTGTGTGCGCGAGCTACGAGCTGCTTGTGCCTGTCCTTGCTAGGAGCCCAGTGGGCGAGTTTGCCCTCCTGGTGCCGTTTCTGTTTCTCCCTTAGTGCCCATGTTCTGTCCACGTCTCTGCTGCGCTTCAGACCCGCTGAGGACGGGCGCAGCCGGCTCCGCAGTCGCCGTCCGGTTCGGATAGGGTACTTGGGCGCTGCACGCGAAGCCCGCGGTGCTCTCCGGCGCTGCGCTCGTCGGCACCTTTCTCTTGCTTTGTGAATTCACGTTGGGCAGCAGGAAAGTTCCGGGTTTCCTCCCTTCTGGTGTTCCTCCATTTCTCTGCCTCTCACACGGGTGTTACGTGCCGTTTGTGGTAGGGAATGTGCTAGATGTTTCTTTTCCTGAATTGGGTGGAAGTCTTAGGACTTCAGAAACATTTAAAAACGCTGATGGCTCTCGTGGCCAGAAGAGCAGAGGTACCCGCAGCTGCTCATTTATCGTGGGAGCGATCTTTTCTTGCCCCTCTTTGCAGAAGAATTTTCAAGCCCATCACAAACGTCATGCTGTTGGCCCTGTGTACTTCAGCACGCGTTTCTAAGACACGTGCGCATTTGCTTACCTCGTCGTGAAGCTGTTCCGTGGAAACCAGTGCTAATTCTCTGTCTTATGTTAGCCAGCCCATATAAGTTATTCCCCATTGTCTCCAAAATTTTTCTTTGTTTTATTACAAGCATAAAACAAATTCACATGTTGCTTTTTACAAAGAAATGATTTTAAAATTAACTTCTGTTTTAAGATGATAGACTTCATTACATCCCATTTGTTTCCATTGTAATAATCATTGGTAATAATTGTTTTTTTCCCTTCAGTGACCAACCCAGCATCCTAATCAGTCTTGTTAATAAGCCCCTTATTGACCTAATTAAAAGCCAGTGGAACAGTAGCTCTAAGCAAAGGCTCAGGCAGTCTGCTTTTGTCTCCGTCTCTGGTGAGGGACTCAGCTCCTGGAGGCCGAAGGACTGGGAAGGGCTGGGTGGGCTGGGCCCCACTGCTCGGACCTCCAGGCTCCCCACTCATGGGGATCCTGTCCTGCCTAAGTGGGCCCCTGTGTCAGCCGTCCCCTCCCTTCTCTGGGAGACCTTCTGACATCCTTGACTGTCGTCCTGAGAAAGACCGTGCAGAGCCCCCGACTGCCACCCTCACAGGTTCCTGCCGGCCAGGTCCCCTGGGGATCGGGTCACCCCCCCCCCCCCCCCCCCCCCCCCCCCCCCCCCCCCCCCCCCCCCCCCCCCCCCCCCCCCCCCCCCCCCCCCCCCCCCCCCCCCC
>PISX010015151.1:9894-31859 GCA_004024625.1 Mellivora capensis | reverse complement strand
TAGAAGAATGAATTCTTCTAGTAATTTCAAGACCTTCTCCTAATCAAGTATACTAATGCCTCTGTAAGCTTATTATCTGATCCTGAAAATATTTTTCTGTTGACTTTACTTTTCTTGGAGATTTTTTCCTTCCCTTGACACTGATGTGGAGAGGTTTTCTGGGTCCCCCCCTAGGGTGTAGTTTTATCTCCAGGTGTCCCCTGAGGTGCCGGCCTCTCCCCCCGGGGGGCGGGGCTCTGCCTTGTGTGGGCCGGAATGTGTCCCCACCTCCCGGTCACATATGTGTCCCGTTAATGGTTTGCGCCTTGGCTTCACTCGTCTTCTGAAGGGAACACGGTCCAGGTTGTCAGGTTTGAAACAGTGCCAGAAACAGAACTAAATCTGTTTTTTTTTAAAAAGAGAAGTATTTTAAAAATAACTCAATGTTACTCAATTATCCATTTTTCTAAAGTTATTTTTCTACTCTTGTACAGAATGCTCCATTTGGATACCAAGTATTAAACGTATGTAAAAATCAATAATTCTGGCAGAATTTTATCTCATCTGAGAATTTTTGAGATTTATAAATATTTGTGGTAGGTTCACACAGTGTCAGAGTATTTATGGGTCTGCAGTGTTGTGGGAGACCAATGTTAAAATAGGATAACGGGTTTTATTGCCATTGTATTTTAGTGGCTTTTCTTTCTTATTCTGTCATGGTGAATAAGAGCATAAATGAGAAATTTGAGTCCACTTATGCTCATTGCCATTCTTGTTTGTAGAAAAGATGGCTTTGCCACAGATTTCTGGAGCGAACTGCTCCCGATGGTTGGTCTCTATCGTCCCGTGGACAGAATTTCACACAGACTGGGCGACGATGTGGGTCTGTGTGGTTATAGCGCAAGCTGACATGTGCGTCCAGAGTATTTGGAATTTGTGATAATGAACATACATTCAGTATCATTTGAGGAACGAGAAAAACACGTTCTTGTCTTCTTACGCTTTTAATGCCCTTGATGTAGCCTGCTTTGCTGGTAGTGGTGTGCTCGGCATCAAGTATGAAGCCTCTGAAGTTTTAGGTCATAGCCTCGTTCCATCTGTGAGCTGTCTGTCCTCAAGGCATTTTGTTCTTGTCATGTTCGGGGGGTGCTACCTTTGACGCTTGTTTTGCAGCGGTGCAGACCGCCGTTAAGGACCGGCCCCTGGTTTTCCACAGCAAAGTGAGGTCGTCTGGGTCTGCGTCCACACCGCGGCGAGTAAATGGCTCAGAGGCTGCTTGTGCTGGGACGTGGACGCAGGGTTCAGGATGCCTGAGCCCTCTTCTCCCATCCTCCTGGGGCTGGGGTCCTCCCTCATCTGTGCCCCAGCCCCTCCTCAGCCCCAGGGGACCTGCGGCTCCTGCGGCAGATGCAGAGCCTGCGGCGGTGGCCCCGGGGCCGGGCCTCCCTCTCCTGCGCCCCCCATCCTGATGGCTCGGGCATAGCCTGATGCAGAGTGTGCTGCTTGCTCCGTGCAGCGTGGATGCGGGTGTGGGGTGGGGCTGCGCCCCGTGCAGCCCTGAGGCTCGGCACCATGTCCCAGCATCTCTGGGGTCTTGTTTCTTCATCTGAGTACCAGGCCAGTACCAGGCAACTGTTCAGCTACTGCCAGTATGCGATAACCTGATTTTATTAAAGGGGGGATTCAGCATGACTTCCCAGTGATGTCACTTCTGTTTCTGAGTAGGTTTGCAAAGAATGTCCACAAACGCCGCTCAGTTTCTGATGTGAGTCTGTAGCTTCATTCTCCGGAAGGGGACCGTGTCTCCGGGATGCTTCCACAGGGGTCCAAGTGGGAGGATAGTTGTTAGGGTTAGAGTAATTGATTGTTCAGTGTCTTTCTAGTGTGGGACACGGAAAGCATTAATATATTTATATATGTATGTACATTTTGCTGCAAAATACAGGTCTCTGAAGAAGCTTGAAGTGTAATCTTTGAGAGTAACATGGTTTCTTTCCACAGTGCCACTACGTTCTTGCCAAAGACCAGCACCGGGAGCCGCCGCAGCCGCTCTTTACCACGGAGCGACGACGGTCACAGGTGGCATGCAGCTAGTTTTCCCAAAGTAAATGTGACGTAATTTGGGGAGGCCTTTTGAGTACTTCAGGAGACTGTGTTTCCGGCAGGTGTACGGCCTAGGACGTTTTGGGGACACGTTATTACTTGGCTGTACGTGGCCTTTTGGTCACATTCGGTTCTTCCTTATTAATCCTTTTTCAGACAGGCTGCTCTCTTCACCTCCTTAACAACTTAAGAATTTTAATTTTGGTTAAGATTCTGTTTTAGAAAGCATCGTGGTTGGTGAAGGGTGCTTCTGGATAAGTTTGTTAGGTAGTAACTGGATGCAAGACCGTGAGCGCTTCCAGGGCTGTCGGCCCGAGATGAGCACGGGGGCCTGGACTTGCTTCCTGTCCAGCGGGCACTGCACCTGCGGGACCTCGGCCAGCCCTGCTGGTCCCCGGGCCCCGTGTGCCTGCACAGGGAGGTGTGGGGGGACCCCAGGAAGCTCCCGGTCGCACACATGGAGGTGTCGCGTCTGGACAGAGATTCCGGGCGGTGGTGCTGGCTGAAATGTCACTTGCTCTTGTCCCCGGCACATCTGTGCCTGGGTGGTCAATGGCAGAATGCTGGTTTTACCCTGTTTTGTGATGTTTCCTGTGTCCCGAAACTGCCCTTCTCTGCTGCTCCTGTCTCAGTATTGATGGCGAGGATGTGACCCCAGCAGGTGCCCTCAGACCCTGTGATACGCAGACCGGTGGTTGGGGACGGAACACAGCACCAAGAGCCATGCTCAACTCGGATCTTCTTGGTGACTTTTACCTACAAGAGCCCAGCTCTCCAGATGGAACCAGTGGCCTTTGATGCGTTTCTGGCCCGGGGGGCATTCCGCTGAGGGGTTTCAGTGAGGGGAGGACCCCAGACAATGTCCTGGGCACAGGCCAGTGTTCCTCTGGGAATGGCTCCTCTGAACACCTACCGAATTTCACTCCAGAGGGATGGCGCTGCCGGGCTGTGGGGCGGGCTCGCACGGCCAGGCTTCCCAGCTCGTGCAGCCTCCGAACGTGTTACAAAATGTGACTTGTCGCCAGTAACTTCCAGCTTTTACAACAACCTCTGCTGTGCACCTGGTGCCTTTCCATGCTCCCCGAAGCGCATAGAACACTGTGTGACAGGCGGCTCTGGACTGCGGTGGAGGGGCTGGTGGGAGCACGGGGGTGTCAGGCAGAGCCTCCGCTGCCCCGGCTGGCCCCCATGCCCGTGGCCTTGCTGCCGCTCAGAGGCTGCCAAACTACTTGCTGAAAATGAACCCTGAGGAGACTTAGCCTCAAGCTCCAAGGGCCTTCAGTGGGCCATGCTGCCTGCTCCCCGGTCCGGTGGGACCCACCCCACCCAGGCCGCCCCTGCGCACCCTGGCCGTCGGTCCTTTCCCCCAAGCCATCCGTGGTCTCTTCCACAGACTGGGAATGTGGTTCTTTTCATGCAGATGCAGGCCGTGTGCAGAGGACGTGAGCAGTCACTGTCACGACACACAGAGGAAACTGGGAAGGGCCGTCGTCCGTCTCGCCGAGTCCTTGCACGGTCGCCTCAGTGCACGTCAGCCATGAGAAGCCCGTGACGGTTTGCCCTTAGAATGCGTGCGTTTGGGCTCCCTGGGGTGGAAGTGCACTTTGTGGAGCTGTTCCGTGGGTTCGCCCGCGTTTATGGGCGTTCAGTGGGAGAGAATGAGGTTGTATGGGTAACGGGAGAAGCCAGCATTTCTAGCCCCTCGTGTTGTCTCTTGTCTCTTGATCTTCATTGTTCTGCTGTTCCTTCAAGTAAGCGGGACCTTTGGAGCGTTCTCTGCGAACCAGAGTCCACAGGCAGCTTGTCCTCGCGCACGGCCCGCCCGCCGCCGCCACCTGCGCCCGGTGCTTAGGTACGCCGTGCCCGGGCTGCCCTCCGCTGTATTCTCGAGGGTCTCTGAACTGCCACTGTTCCGTCGTAAATAGAGCTTTAAAAATCCTGGTGGCATGAAGTTCTCTGGCACTGTTGGAGTCTGGATGAAAATCAAAGGTCACGTTGCCCTTGAGTGGCCTGGCGTTAGGGCCTTTGCAGCAGTTAGCTCCTGCGTTTGGAATTAGGGGCTCTCCTGGGTTTGTGCCCTGGGTGTGACCCTCCCCCTGTAGTGCTGGAGGGGGCCGCAAGGGGGGCGAGGGGCTGGTTCGCGGAGGGTGGGGGCGACCGCTCAGGGCGGGGGAACCTTGGTGTCCTCAGATGGAGCCTTTCCTGCAGGCCCAGTGCGTCTTGGGCTGCTGGCAGCCGTGTCACTCTCAAGCGCGTTGAAATGCCTCTGCCAGAGTCTTCTCTGGTCTTCCTCGGAAGAGGAAGTGGGGAGCAGCTCCTGTCTGGGTGACTCTGTGATCTGAGCTCTGTCCTCAGAAGCATGCGTTGTTTCTGGTTTCTAGACTCACCTCGAGGTGATGTTTGCCCTCAGTCCGGGAGGCTGGAAGGCCACCCCTCAGCATTTTGAGGGCAGTCCTATGGTTTTCACTCCTTCCAACCATGCTGAGTTCCCTGCATCTTTCATGTGAGTGTAGCCCAAGCGTGTTTGAGGGATGTGGGGAGATAAGGTACGTGGTGTGGTCAGTGAAGTAGCTTGGTGGTGTGAGATAAGAGGTAAGGTCTTATCTCTGCTCCTGTGATTGTGTGATAGGGGTTAGCAATAAGGCTGCAGAATCGTGGGGGGCCTGTGGCTTAGTTCTGCCCCGTGTTAGGGGTAGAGTTGGATATTCCTACGTGGCTGAGTACTGGGGGTCTTTACTGTTGACGGGAGGCAGAGTGCCTTGGGGTCAGGGTTCTCTGGGTTCAGAACCCCGTGCTGACTCTGACTAGCCCTGCGGCTCCTGACTCCCTGATCCTCTCTCTAAAGGACGTCCTGGGCGAGGCCACCTGGTGGACCCGCAGAGTGTGGTTGGCCCCCGGGCGTGCGCTGTTTTAGGATCCCTTACTACGTGACAAAACGAACGTCGGGTTAGCTACAGATTCTGTATTTATCTGCTGCAAGCGTGGCTCCTGGGAGCTCTGATTTACCGTGTTTAAGCAGGAGATGGACGGTGGCTCGCCTCCAGCTTAGCCAACCACTTGTCACCGGTCCTCCGCGCTGATGTCACTGGGACGCCTACTGTTTTTTCAGGTATGATGTGTGTTACTTTTAGTTACTGTGAATTACCGTGAGTCTCCTTGTCTGGGTATGGGTT
The DNA here is from genome assembly GCA_004024625.1 of Mellivora capensis. Lineage (NCBI taxonomy): Eukaryota > Metazoa > Chordata > Mammalia > Carnivora > Mustelidae > Mellivora > Mellivora capensis. The sequence continues at coordinate 26,604 of PISX010015151.1, read as the reverse complement.
GCTCTCCTCTTCAGGATCAGACTGGCCCAGAAAGAAGGCTTGTATGGAGACTCAGAGAGCTAGATGGGCCCTGCTGAGCCGGGCAGAGGGGGGTGGAACCAGGGGACCAGGCTGAAGGACCGTCGCGGCGCCCCATGGTCAGGGAACACAGCTTCTCCAAAGTTCTATGGGGGCAAAGTCCCATCTTACCGACATGACTGAAGCACATTTGGAAAATTAGGAGCGTCTGTACACAGGCATTTTTTAAAAGATTTTATTTATTTATTTGTCAGAGATCACAAATAGAGAGACAGGCTGTGGGGGTAGGGGGAAGCAGGCTCCCCGCTGAGCAGAGAGCCCGATGCGGGGCTCGATCCCAGGACCCTGAGATCACGACCTGAGCCGAAGGCAGAGGCTTAACCCACTGAGCCCCCAGGCGCCCCTAAAAACCAATTCTTAAAAAAGGGCGGGCTTGAGTGAGAACACGTTGCTTCCGGCTGCTGTTGCCATCCTGCATTCTTTCTCTGTGGCCTGGGGGTCACACATCTCAGGCAAGGCCCTGGCCCCGGGGAAGGAGAGGACTCAGATGTGTCTTGTGTCCTGTTCCTTCTGTTCCTGAGTTTTTCACCCCAGTGTGCACACCACAGGGGCACCTGCTGTCCGAGGTGGGAGGCTGTCGCTGTGGTTGGGTGAGCGGGCAGCGTGTGCGGCAGGGGAGCCGAGCTGAGGGGAGGGCGGAGCCCAGTGCAGATCCCTGCTAGGCCCGCCGGCCCGCTCGAACCGGGGTCCCTTTGCCAGGCCTTGAGGTCAGAGCTGCTTGTGTGCAGGGCGGAGCGGGGTTCCCGGTGTTCTCATTCGCGGTCAGCCCTGTCCCTGCCCTCCCGGCTCACACACCGGCAGGGATGCTCCTCACAGTTGAGCGACGAGGGCACGCCTGTTGTCCTTGGTAACTCTGTTGGCCTTGTGTGGGCGCCCAGGCTTGGAACACGAGTGAGCAGGGAGGGGTGGAAGGAGGAGGGTGTCCCCGCTCTGCCGCGGATGACCACTTAATTGGGAAGAAATACACGCAGCTGAATGGTGACTTCGCTGTGCGCGTCCCTCTGACTTGTGGGTCGTCGGCCTCGTCGCTGCCTGGTGAGGTGGTGCTGGTCCGAGCTGCGCTCTGCGGTGTTGCGGAAGGGCTGAGAGCTCGTGGGCTCTCAGACACACTGACCCTCAGTGAGACCTCCCAGGTGCCGTTCCTGGGACAGTGACTGCGTGGCGGCCCTGGCCCAGGCAGCTGTGGGGGCCATGGGGCCTGCGTCCTTCTGGGTAAAGCCCAGAACCGACGCCAGAGGGCAGCAGAGCCGTGTCGGGGACTCGGCCTCTGTGGGCTCAGGTCTCTGCACAGCACTGAGCTGTCTGGGCTTCACCGGCTCTGCCGTGCTGGCTCTCTGGCTGGTGCAGCCTGGTCTGCGGGTCTCCAGCCGCAGCACGACTGTCCTCGCGGGGCGCTGGCTTCTGTGCATGGTCACTTGTAGACTGCTGCAGCCGGAGGCTGGCGAGTTCCCAGCCAGACGCAGGGGCCGCAGAGGAAGGCGGCTTCGCTGTGGCGCTGGGGTGGCTGGGCCTGTCCCGTATGCCCTGCGTGGCACAGCACTGTCCAGAATCCCCAGCTGTGCTGTGGCCGGGGCACTTGCGCCTCAGCCTGTCCTCTCGGCCCCTCTCTGCTGCAGAAAGCCCACGGTTTCGTGTCCCCAACGGCCTGTGTCTGCCTTTCCGCGGGCACCTCTGCTTCTCCGAGCAGCAAGTGGCAGCAGCCTCAGGACCCCTTGGAGATTGCCTCCTGGCTAGTGACCTGTCCACGCGGCCTCTGACGGAGGCGGGATGCAGAGTCGGCCTGCGTGAGCGATGGCAGGTGCCCAGTGAGAAGGAGCAGGGCTGGCGGGGCGCTGGCGGAGGGATTATGGGTCCGGCTCCCACAGGGGCGCATCTGCTCCCTTCCGCATCCTCAGGACTGCGGGGACTGCTGGGCAGCATGGAGCTGAGGCCCACGGGGACAGGGAACCCACTTGCAAGGACAGGCTGTCCCACTGACCCCGTGTGCGATGGGGTAGTTGACGGACCGCGTTGGGTGCCCAGCCCCCAGCAACACCCACGAATGAAGGAGAGGGTACTGCTCCGATTGCTGGGCCCGTCCCTGGGCACTTAGGGATCTGACATCCTGTTGGATGGACTCGAGGAGGGGTCACATCAGGAGGCATGCTTTCGCTGTCTGCCAGGTCAGGGCCAGTGGTGGCGGCAACAGAGGTCAAGGGGTCATAACGGCTCAAAGGACAGACCACGGTTGGCGTGGCGGAGCTCCTCTCCAGGGGTCTCGATAGGGAGTGAGAAGTGAGTAGCCAGGGTGTTCTCGAGCCCGTGGTGAGGGTTCCTTCTCATCTCACACCTGCACGTCCCCCGTCTGCTGCCGAGGCCATCGTGGGGCGCAATCCTTGACCCTGTCGCTGGCAGGCGGCCTGTGGGTGGCAGTCCCAGAGCTGAGCTCCGCTGCAGCCCAGCCCAGACCCTGACAGCCCTACAGTAATCCGACCGCCTGTGGCCGTGCTCAGCAAGTCCGTCTGACCTTCTCCGCCAGCGTTAAGGGAATGACGCTCCTTGAAGACGCATTACTGGGAAGCCCGCAGATTTCGGTACATCTTGTGATGCTACGGTCTGTGTGTTTCTGCAGCTTATGCTCTTTTTTTTTTTTTTTTTAAGATTTTATTTATTTATTTGACACAGAGAGATTACAAGTAGATAGGCAGGCAGAGAGAGAGGAGGAAGCAGGCTCCCCGCTGAGCAGAGAGCCCGATGCGGGACTCGATCCCGGACCCTGAGATCATGACCTGAGCCGAAGGCAGAGGCTTAACCCACTGAGCCACCCAGGCGCCCCAGGCAGCTTATGTTCTTTTAAAGACATGTGATTCTGAGCACGCGTTTTAAACATACGCTTTTTACTCAGCCTTTAAATGGAGTGGAATTCACCTCCTCGGGCTTCGGTGTCCCTGGGGCCACTGGAGCTTGGAAATGCCCCTGGCCCTGTGCTCTGCTAGACTCCTGGTGGACTGTGCTCTGCCGGACGGTGGTCCCAGCAGCCCCCTTGTCTCTGTCTTCCATTAGGTCACGACGGGCCGGTGAGCACCGTGTGCTGGAGCCAGGACGGCAGGTGGCTGCTGTCTGCTTCCCGGGACGGGACGCTGCGGCTGTGGTCGCTCCACGGGGCGGAACACGTGTTGTGTGTGGTAATGTTCAGGGCTTCACTGGCCAGCCCTGTGGTCCCCAGACCCGCGGTCCCAGAGGCACGCTGGTGCCGTCTCGGGGCCCCAGGCCTGTACCTTCTCCAGGAGTGTGGGATGCGGGGTGAGCGGGGTTGCTGTGGTGCACCCACTGTGGTCGCTGACTCAGCATGTGTGTGTGTGTGTGTGTGTGTGTGTGTGTGTGTGTACACGTGTGACCGCTGTGCATACACACGGGCACGTGTACACTTGGACGTGTGCACAGTTACCCGTGAGCGTTTGCACGTGCTTGGAGGGGACCATTTGGAGACCGTAGCAGCGGCGAGAAGGGCCAGTGGTGATGATGTTGCGGCTGAGACGGGGCGGGGAGGGGATACCGGGGCCGTGTCCCCACGAGTCAGAGCAGGGCTGGCGAGCGGTAGGTTCTCAGAGCTGGGGTTAGCGTGGACCCCCTACGGGTCTTACTGTGAGAGGGGGACTCACCTCCAGGGAGACCACCAGGAGGGGAAGCCGTCAGACGGGGGCTCCAGCGCGAGGTGTGTGGGAGCAGCCTCAAGGGCACGGGTCTGCTTCGGTGCCGTTGACGCTGTCGTTTCCCGCCCGTGACACCGGGGGTTCTGAAGGACACACCTGAGGGCTGACGCCCCAGAGCTCTGTCCCACGGTTAGCACTTGTCCTTAAGGCCCTCGCCACTGACCCTGCTCACTGCCAAGTGTCAGCTTTATTTCATTTTAAGTTTTTAAGTGGCTGGGATTCAAATACGCACTACAGGAACGTTTTAGTCACGTGACGTCTTCCAGCCGTGGCCAGAGGAAGACACAGGGGTGAACTAGTCTCTAGGTCTGGAGTGGGCGTGCGGGTTGGCGGGAGACCGTCTCCACACGTCTGTCGTCTGCCTCTGTTACAGCGGCTGTGATTCCCGGTTTCTGTTCCAGGGCAGGGACGTGTTTTCCAAGCCCGCTGGGTCCGCACCGTTTTACTACCTGGACACTTTCATCTTGTCGTCTTCTGGCCCCGAGCTCCAGCTCCTCAGGCACCATGTCGACCCCAGCAAGGACGAGATCTGGAGGTGGCGGTCTGCTCTTCTGTTCCCTGCTCCCTGTGCTCGGGAGGCCGGGGCGCATGCTGGGGCGTAGGTGCTGTTGCAGCAGATTGAGTCCCTCACCGCAGCTGCTGGGAGAGCTGAGGGGTGGGCTTGTCCCTCCTCGGAGCTGGTCCGCAGTGCCACGCGCGGGCTTCTCCCCCCTCGGGGCTGGTCTGCAGTGCCGCGTGCGGGGGCCTCGGTGTGACCAGAAGCTCCGGGCTTCGGAATGTGGAGCTCTGGCCTTGGCTCAGCAATGTCTCTGATTGACGTTGTGCGGGACGATTCCTGCTGTGTTTGTAGTGAAGTTAAACCATGAACCATTTCTTACACACGCACTAAATACACGGATCAAACGTGTTCGCACCTCCCTGTGCAAATACTAACTCTTGTTTTGTTTTCAGATTTTTAAAGAAATAAAACATTACAGGGATATTCAGTGGCCTGCCTTCCCAGGCCGGTTCCCACCCCTTCCTTCCTGATTTTTTTTCCTTACTGTGGCAAGTGAAGCTGCGGCCCGTCACCATACACGTGACCCAGTTCTGGTCACTGTATCCCCTGTGCTGCACTCCCAGCCCCAGGACCTGTGTCGTCGTCCCCTTTTCCACCCGCCCCCCACCACCCCCCCTCCGCCAGACACCGGCTCGTTCCCTGTAAGCACAATCCTGTTTCTGTTCTTTGTTTCTTAGATTCCATGTGTAAGTGAGGTCGTGGGCACCTGCTTTTCTCTGACTGACTTTGCTTAGCGTCCCACTGTCCAGCCCATCCTGCTGCACATGGCAAGGTCTCACCCTCTCTGATGGCGGAGTCGTGTTCCTCGGGGCGTGGGCATGGCTCATCCTCATCTGTCCGTGGACACCTGGGTGCTTCCAGTCTTGGCTGTTGTAACTTTCCTCTTGTTGCAATTGGTGTGTTTGCTCCTGTCCCCTGAGCACACCTGTCACCGTAACCCGCATTCTGTTTCTGAGATTTAACCATACTTATCAGTTTGACTTCAGTCTCTTTGCAGCAGCTGTTATGAAATTTTATACAACAAGAGCATGCTGTGGCTTCCTCTCCCATCCTCTTGCTGCTGGAGATCAGCTTCTTCTGACTCACTGTTGTCCTCTAACCAGTGCTGTGCTGGATTCCTTGTGCCCGTGTGCACATGGACCCTGGGGCGGGGGATTTCACTCTGATCCGATCTGCTCTGCCAGCAGCGAGCGGTGTGTGGCACACACAGTGAGGGCAGGTGTTGTCTTTCTCTGGAGGGAGGCTGTCCTCCCCTCTCTGCAGGGGAGGCCGTCTTCCTTCCTGTAACTAAGCAGCTGACTGTGGTGCTTCGTTCAGCCTGGGCCGGAGCCGTCTAGAGGGAGGAGGCTCACAGGCTTGAGGACTGTGGACCGTTCTGTTCTGCTGCTCTCACTGTATGATTCCAAGGGGGCTGCTGTGGCTCCAGACATCACAGCCATATTGTTACAGGAGCACGAAGGGGGAGTCTGTGCCAAAGCCAGCAGGCTGCAGACCCTGGGAGCATCCCAGGCCTTTGGGGCTGAGACCTGTCTCAGGAACGCGTGGGCAGGGATGGTCAGGTTTATAGACTGGCCGTTGCTGGAGACTTCCCTCCGGCGTCAGCGCATCGGTGGCCTTATCGTGGGGCGTAGGAGTTTGAACGGGCTCGCACTTCTGGAGTCTGAGCTCAGGGTCTGTCTCATGTCACTGTGGGTTCTGTTTCACTCCAGTTGCTTGTGCCCGTCGGGAGACCTGTGGGCAAGTTTTCAGCTTAGCCTTATTAGGTAGCTTTTTAGCTGTGGAGGAGGAACACACCTGGCAGGTGCCCCGGATCTCAGCTGGAAGTTCGCCTCCTCCTAGGTCAGCCGCTTGGCCAAGAGCCGTGCGCTGAGGCCAGGATGGGTTCGGCTCAGGTGTGGTGTATCCACGGGTCACAGCTGCCTGTGAGCCGGGCGCGGGCGGCGTGGCCAGCAGACGGCCGAGAGTGCTGCGGGCCCCCTGCCGCATTTCCCCCGCAGCCTCCTGGCCCCTAGGCTAGCGAGGCTGTGGCGTGTCGTTCTGTGCCTGCCCCTTCCTGGCCTGAGTCTGGGGCAGGTTAGGGACTGAGTGATACGAGCCGGGTGTTTCTGACGTCTTCACAGTTTTGATAGTGTGGTTCCCTGGAAAGAAGGACTGTGTTTGCAGACCGTCTGCTTCCAGTCCAGCAGTCAGAGCTGCAGCACGGAGACGGCCTTCACGCCTCAGTCCTTCCCTGCTGGCCTCCCACGCGCTCGCAGGGTCCCTTGTGAACGGGGGACCCTCCAGCGTGGTCGTGTGTGGCCCGGGCAGCCTCACTGCCTCCGCCTGGGGAGACGCCGCGTGGCGCTTGCTTGAGAAGGGCCCTTCCCAGGCCTGCTGCTCGCCTGGGCTGTGGCTGCTTTCCTGCTTCAGTGCCAGCGTCCGCCGGGGCTGGTGACTCTCTGGAACCGGCCAGCTGGTGAGGCTTCAAGCGATGGGATGCCAGACCTCACACTGCCGCAGGCATGAGCGCCCCTCAGCCCTGCTGTCTGCTCCTCGGGCAGGGCTCCGGCCGGCCCCTCAGTGTGCCATGGCCCCTCTCGTGGAGCAGAGCCTCCCCTGCCCATCTGCATGGCCTGCTCTGCCACAACAGTACTTGGGCCTTAAATGTGGACGGTCCCTGCCCTGTTCCCACACCCCCCCCGCCCCCCGCCCATGCCCCCTGATTTCAGACACGTGTGTTCTCCCTTGGCTCGCGGGATCTTTCTGACATGCCTCTCCTGGTCTGCAGAGCTTTTCCCCACGAAACGGCTGCTTTCTACCCCATTCACCACCTACTGTATGATCCCGTGCATTTTTTCAGCAGGGATGCACAGTATTTGTGGAATCCTTGTGTCATCACTGAACTTCTCTCCAAACCTCTCCTGTGACCCTGCTTGCCCTTGAGTCTGTGTCGCTGACCCCTGCATATCTGTTGCCCCCAGGACCTGCTCCCTGAGTCACTGTCTCTATGCCTGTCGTGCATTTATGGCCGCGGGCCCCCATGCCGCACTCACCGCCTTGTGGAAGGTACAGGCTGACAGCCCGTTCACCCGCCCCCCCACCGCCCGGCAGGCCTGGACACAAGCTGTCCTGGTGCTTCGCCCCACCCCCCACCTGCTCCTCTCCCGCTGGGCCATCCCCAGAGATCTCCCCTGGCCCTGCCTGGGCCACCATCACATCGAAATATTGCTAGCAGGTTCCTTTCCTTTACAAAATTGTTAGGGATTCTTGAGGTCATATGTTTGTTAAACCAATACTAACTGCTTACATTACCCTTTAGAAAATATTAACAACATATGTGTTCATGAAAATATAGATAATTTATAACTAGTTGGAAGTCTTCTTAAGTATACATAATTATTTTAGAATTAGGAGAAAAATTTGCTTTCTCACAGACAATAATGAATTATTTGGAGCTTTGTATGATATTTTTTCATGAAGTTTTCCTAAAGGAAGAGTTAGAGTTTCCTAAAAGAAAATTAAGGCAGCCGACTTATTCCTTTGATGTTATAAAATAAAATTATTAAGTAATATGAAAACTTTCTTCATATTCAGCTTTTTAAAAATTTTTATTTAAAGATTTTATTTACTCATTTGACAGACAGAGATCACAAGGAGGCAGAGAGGCAGGCAGAGAGAGAGGAGGAAGCAGGCTCCCCGCGGAGCACAGAGCCCGATGCGGGGCTCGATCCCAGGACCCCGGGATCATGACCTGAGCCGAAGGCAGCGGCTTAATCCACTGAGCCCCCCAGGCGCCCCTGTATTCAGCTTTTTAATGGTAGAATGCTCAGTTGTGGGAGAGAAACAGAAAGATCGACTGTCTTTTTTTCTTTTCAGATACAGACAGAAGAGCCGGTGCAGACGTGTCTTCAGGCCCATACGACCGGTGCGACGGGGATTACCCGTGTATCAGCCGTCAACGCCCTCTACTCCTGTGTCCAGGCCCTGAGCACCGGCGTCCCGGCAGGAGCGCCCGCTGAGGGTCGCGGCTCCAGGCGCCGGCCGGGGCAGCGGGACTCGGGGCACTCATGAGCGGGACTCATGTCTTCTGCGTAATTACATGCGTAGCGATCCCATCTCCGTGGTGAGGAGAACGTCACAGGAAAACTGGACATGCATGTGACAGAGCACGTGACCCACAGCAGGGTGATGTAACCCGGCATTTCTGGTCTGTAATTTATTGTACAATATGTAGTAATTTTGTGCTTTTAAAAAGGGAACTGGTACACTTGCGATGGGCATCCTTCCATTAATAGAAGTTTGCCCCAGCTCTCTGGAGCCCGGCAGAAGTTACAGCAGTGATGCTGAGTAGGAAATTGAGTCTAGAAGTTTATTTTTTGACTTTTTTTTTGGCTGGCATCATCCCTTTTAGTTAAAAACATTGATTTTGATTTACTTAGAAGGAAAGCTCTGATTTTTAGGAATTTGTCTTATAAAATCTGAAGTTATTCGGAGGTCTAACTTATGTTCTTTTAAGAGTTTTATAGTTGAAATTTCAGAAGGATTGAGATAAAGCGTTAGAGGTTTTCGAGTATTTTAATTAGAAATGTGATGCTAGAGCCCTTTGGAATACACACAGCACAACACCTAGCAGAAATGTGTCCTTCTGAGTACTCTGGCCTTAAGCGGTGCTTTCTGCCTATTTCAGCATGAGCGCTGGGCTGGTTACTGACAGTGTTCTGGGCTGGGCCACCGGACGTGGGGTCGTCGGGTGCTGACACGAACCTGAGTCCATGCGCGGCCGCTCCTGCCCCGAGTGTGGACGTGGCGTGGCTGGCGGCCCGCCGCGCTGGGAGGTGCGCGCTCTCATGCGGCCGGCTCCAGGCGGCACCGTCCACGTTTATGCCTGCGCTGCCTGATTTTACCCTTAGGCCGGTCTTCTGAGCTCAGTCCTCAGCGATGCAGCTGCCGTTCCGGCTCTTGATGTGGGCATTTCCTGGACACCTCAAACCTCATTGCACTGAAGTCAGACCTCTGTGCCTCCCGCCTTGAGATGTGTACCACTGGGTCTGCCCTCGTCCATGGCCCAGCAGCTGCTGCTGGACGCCCACCAGCAGGAGGGGCGAGTGGGGCTGTGAGCGCAGATAGCTGTAGGCATCATCCTTTGCGTGTCTTCTGGTGCCCCAAAGTACTCACCGCATATGTGGGGCCGCCCCCTGCCCCGGCAGATCGCTAAGAGGAATTCCCTAATGCGTCGTGCAGGTCTGCTGCTCGCGGCCGGCAGGAGCAGGACTCTCGAGGTTTCGACCTCAGTGCAGCTCGCACTGCAGCCTTGATCGTGGAAGCCCATTCCCGGCCTGTCCACCAAATCTGCCAGAATCGAGCAGATGTCTGAGGCAGGTTTGTAGCCGTTTGCTACCAGGTACCCAAGGCTATTTTTTTGGGTCATCATTCAGTTTTCTAAGCCTTGATGTCTGACCTTAGAAGATGGTTTAATATCGTATGGAATGTGAAACTTTGTATTTTTGTCTTTGATTATTTTATGGGCCTGTTTTTCAACTTTACTAGTGATGCGTTCACACTTAAAACTTGGTGGAGGGTTTGGGTGTTCCAGACTAAACGACCAAGCGAGTCACGTAGCTCCTGCTGGAATGCGAAGCCACCTTCGGGAGCCAGTAGTTTCCCTCTTTCAGATGCTCCGGCTCTGTCTGGGTAGTGGTTTAAGACCACCCCCAGCGGAGGTCACCGCCCGGAGATTGGAAGGGCTGCTGTTTTAATGAATTCATTGTCTCATAGTTTAGTTTAAAAGACACTTGGCAAACCAAAGTCATCTAAGAGATTTGTAAACAAAACTTCTCTTTTTAAGACTACAATTACAATTTTGTTTTTTGATATATTTGGGATGACTTTAATTTATAATGCCTTCTGAAATCTGCATTGTGATTTCAAGGGCATCATTGTTCTTAGTTTTCTGGGTTTTTTTAAGAGGGAGAAGGAGAGAGAAAGAATCCTAAGCAGGCTCCACCCCCACCGTCACCACCACCACCACCATCAGTTTTTGTGTATGGAAAGTGGTTTGTCAACATTTCCATTAAAATCCCTATTTTCTTTTTCTTTTACTTGTTCTGTTCTTTATTTCTTCCTGGGACTTATTGCAGAGCCATGAAAACTTCATCTGGATGAAACTTATTATGAAAATCTGAAAATCTCAGTCTGAGATTTATTTTTTCCATTTGGTTCCAAATTTGTTTTAAATTGTTTCAGCTGATTAAATTGGAAATACAAAACATAGTTTTGGAGTTTGAAATGCTTTTTACTTATAAAAAATATAACCCTAGTTTTAAGATAATGGTAAAGATAATTCTTTTAAACTAAACAATTTTCTCATTTTCAAAAGAAGTTATTTCATTTTGAAAAATAATGTGATGCTATTTTGTCTGACATCTCAGGGTTTTCTTTCCATCCCTCTGTTCCCATTTCATGGTAGAAGACTTTTAAATCTTCTGCATTCGTTACTTTTCTCTGTTGCAGGGGTTAAGTGAGATAATGCAGGTAAATCTCTTAACATATTCCTAGTTCATTAAATGACAACCATTTTTCCTATAATTTTTAAATATAAATTTATGAAGGTTGATGGGCATTGCCTTAAAAACTCTACTTCTCAAATCCACCTAATTTCACACAAGCCCTTTGTTCCTGTCAGTGTTAAGGGTGGAGGCTCAGGAATTTGCTACTTGCAGTGGAAGGTCGGAATCTGAACTAAGAAACCGCGTTCCAAGAAAGTAGAACACAGAGGGTGGTGGGTGGGGACAAGGGTCATTTTACACAAAGCTGTGCGGGTGCCGTCACGTGAGACGACGGGGTGTGCCCCTGGTCGTGAGGACCTTTCCTGGGCCCTGGGAAGACTGGGGAAGGCTGCGCGTGACTGGGACTCTCCCTCGTCACATATTGTCAGGCAGGACTTGATTTTAAGAGGAATTTGAAGGCGCGTAAACTGGGTTGCCTTCGCCCTTGCAGGTAGCGCGTCTGGGCTAGAAGCCAGGAGGTTCCCTGGGCTCCGTGTGTCCTCACAGCCTGACGCCCAAATGTGAACCCCCGGCGTGAACGCCACGAGTGCGCCACGCTGCCTCGTCAGCCGCTGCCTGGGCGTCTGTGCGTCTGTCCTCCGCCCCCGCCGCCTGCCGCCGCCCCAGTCCGCTGTCTCCACGAGGCTCTCCCTCAGCGCAGTCGCGCTCCCACTGCGAACTACCAGCGATCGTGTCAGGGCCTTCCTTGGAATGCCTCGAGGTTCCCAGGAACTCTTTACACAGAATTGGACTGGACTGAAGGCCCTGCTGCCCCCCGTCTCATCCCTCTGTGGACTTAGGTCTCAGGCTGGGCTTGTGAGGGAACCTAGGGTTGCTGGGCCCAGGCCCTCGTCTTGTACCAGAGGTGGCTTCTGTGGGGTGCGTCGTGCTCTGCTGACGTTGAGCTGCTGGCGGGGGGCGCTCACCGGGACGGGAGGAGGGAGGCCCCAGCGTGTCCCTGTGACCCTGTTGCAGGTGCTCACGCTGTAGCTCACCGGTACGGACGTGGCGGGCTGAGAGGGCACGAGCTCCGTCCTCCGAGAGCCTGACGTGTGCACACGGACGCTGAGACACTTTCTGCCGGTTCCCTGAGCCGCATCAGCGGCGAGCGCACCCCCGGCCGAAGTGCCGTGGGGTGCTGTGGTCTCGGGGCCTCCGCGCCGCGTCTGTGTGTCCAGGCTTGGGCCTTCCCCGCAGTCCGGTGACGAGCCTGAGGAGCAGAGCTGGGGGCCGGGCCCTCCACGACTGCCGCACTCCCCACGGCGAGGTCGCAGGGGACGGTGGAGGCCAATGTGCCAGAGCCTCCCCTTGTCCCCACCACTCTCGTGGCCTGCACCGGATCGGGACATGCAGATGCACACGTGAACGCACGTGGGTGCACAGGTACCAAGCTAGCGACCGATTCATCTAAATGTGTGTCTCGGCGGGTCTGCACCTGGCGTGGTTGTGAGCCCTGGGGTGCACGTGTGCAGGAGAGAGTGGGGTCCTCACAGCTGACGGATTGGGGTCCTTCGGCAGAAGGGGGCGGGTTCACACAGCCACGCACACGCTGTGCCGAGGCCCCTCTGGGTGCCCTCTGTGAGGAGGTGAGGTGGGCGCAGGGCCAGGCGGTTCGGGAGTGGCCATGTGTGCATCGGGAGAGCAGCATGGGGGCGCATGTGGGAAGCCCGAGGTGGAGCTTGTGGGCTCTGGGCACTGGGTAGGCCTTGTTGTGGGTCCAGGGCAGCTGTTGTGGAGGCCGAGAAGGAAGGCGAGTGACCGCACTGATGCTCACGTGGATGTGCGTGAGCGAGCTGCATGGACATGGAGACAGTGACCTTGCGCCACTGGCTCCGGCTGGAAGGGCTTGTGCTGCGCTCTGTCTTCTCCCCCACAGGCAGGGCACTGGTGCTTGGGGAGCACGTGGTGCTGCACAAGTCCCCCGGTGGAGCGGCAGGTGGGGGACGGAAGAAGGATGGGATCCCGAGCGGCCGCACCAGCTGTGCCACGCCCTGGTGGCTTCCCGGCCTCCCGGCTGCTAGGGCATCCCTAGCTGCTGTATGGACACACGTCCTGCTCCCTCTGTAGCAGCCAGCTTCACAGGACGCTCTGTAGATGGAGCTCCCCCTGCACAGGTAGCCGCCTGGGGCCGCTCCTGCCCACATCCTGGCTCCTTGGCTGGTGCGGGAGAGGTTGGGGTTGCAGCAGTCCAGGGGGCAGTGGGCTTAGGATGGAGCCTATGTTCAGGGTGCGGTGTCAGGCTGGACGGAGGGGCCCTTTCCTGATGGACATGGGGTCCCTGGGATGGTGTCTCTGCAGAGCCCTAGGAAACTCCTCTCCAGGTGCACCGGCGTCCAGTGCTGAACCACTTCTGTGAAGAGACAGCTGTCCTTCCTCCTCGGTGACACGGTGACCGCTCTGTCCCTCTCATGAAACCTCTCGTCGTTCTGAGTTTTCATGCATTTGCTGTAGGAAACTGCTTAACATTTCTTCTCCATTAAGTAGCAGCTTATGCAATGACCCAACAGTAGCCTGGTCCACCTCAAATTGATGTGGTCATCCAGTGACGACTGGTATTTTGGGCATCATGGTGGTGTGCTCTTGGATGAGAGGTGTGGTATGAGGAAAAATAGTCCTGAGGTTTTTACTGGGGACAAATAACTGGTTTGACTTCCTGAAAATACCCGTCTGAGTGGTGTGTGACGGGAGGGTAGGGACGGAGTATAAGGTTACAGACGCTCACACTGTGCTCTAATAGCTTGTTTTCCTTTTCTAAGCTTCTCTTAAATTTTTGTTCAGTTACACAATATGCATTCAAGTGTTCTGACTAACCACAGCCATGTGGGGGCTGCTGCCCAGCAGTCTCATGGAGCACAGATCCTAACTGGCCCAAATGTCGTATTTCCAGTAAAACGTGAAAGAGATCATTCCGAATTTCTCTTGAGCTCGGGACGAGCATAGCCATGTTCGTCACGCAGCAGGAACGCTCTTGTGCAAGCCTGCCGGTGCGCAGCCTGAAACCCTCCTGGGGATTGCCCCGCGATCGTTGCTGGAGGCAGACTGTTCCATTTTATCACATTCAAACGAGTACCACAGCGAAAATGAGCGCCATAGCTTCCCATTTTTAAATGGTGTGATAATATTAAGTGGTTTATTTTTACAATGAAAATACACAAATCTTTTATGATTTATTGATCTCTTTAAAAATTATAGCTACTGTTTTCCCCTTATATATAATAAGAACTTGACTGTTACTTCTTTTCGATGCCTGAATAAGATATACACATTTCTGTGATTTGGATACACAATGCCCTACAGCTAAATTGATGTAAAAAATTAAATATGTAATGCTTGAAATAGTTTCTTATAGAAAATTGTATCACACAGAGAACTTTTTGTTTTCTGCAGGAATGGTCAGTAAAGCCCATATGATCGCCTTGAAAGATATTACTTTATTATCTTGTTCTCCTTAAAGAGATGAAGCGCTTGTGGGGACAGACGCATGCATCTTTCTGCCCCGCTCCCCGATGACTGCAAGTGGATTTGGTGCGGCTCTTCCCCAGGACACATCAGACTACGTCCTGGGTCGTGGGCTGTGTTGTTCTTGCCCATAACGGCAGCAGACTGTGCGTGTCCCTGTGTCACCCGACGCTTATTCCCCATTAGAGAGTTTCTAATTCCCAGTATGACTTTTTTTTTTTAACCTAGACTTTATTTAGATGCGTGCTTTTAGATTTCGACACATATGAGCTTGTTTTTGGTAAACTTTTTGTGACTGGTTTCTCATTTCATGGCATGGTGTTCTATGCACATGACCCGTATGGCACTGATTCTCCTCTGCTGCTGGGATTTTTGCATTTGTTGAGAAACCGGCTCTCTGGTGGATTTTTATGGCTATCACATATGTGTGTATGAAAAGAAGATGTTCTCACCCGCCGTGGTGTATAGATGTCTGTTGGCCCAACTTTATTAATTGTACTCAAATTATTCATGTTCCTAATTTTTTGTACTCTCAATTTTTTTTATTAGAGAAACGTATTAACATCTCTTCCTGTGATTGTAATCTTGTCTATTTTTCTTATAATTCTATTAATTTTTGCCCCATATAGTTACAGGCTCTATCATTCGGGATATTTAAGTCCTGTATTTCCGTTGCAGTGCTCCTTTTATAATATCTACAAACTATTTTTAATGAGGTCTTATTTGCCTGGTAACTATTTTTCGAGTACTTATGCAATCTATCTTGCCTTGTTTTCTTTAGTATATGCTATTTTTTCCCCACCCTTCACATTCAGCCTTCAAAAATAATATTTTAAGAGTTTTTCTTGAAATCCAACTAAGAATCTCTTCTTTTTTTTTTAACTTGTTTAGTCTGCAATTGGTATGATTATTCATACATTTTATGCTTTCTACATTAAAGAGAAAAAAAAACTTCTGTATTTCCTATTTATTATGCATTTTCTTTGCTTCTTCATTTCTTCTTCCTTAGTCTCAATTGGATTGATTGAAAAAAGATTTTAATTCTCTTTTTATCCCTGTGAATGCTTTTGGTTTTTTACTGGGTTTTTTACTTTTTGGTTTTTACTTTGGCTTCAAGAAACTGGCAATGTTGTAAGGTATCATAACTCCGCCTTCCTGTTGAACTAGGTCTGGGACTTGTTCTCAGACTCAGGGCCTTGCACAGCGCACGATCTCTGGGTGTGTGCCGGACGGCTGCTGAACTGTAAGGGCGTTAGAGTTACAAGGTGTCTTGAGAGGTGTGGCGGGGTGGCCATGAGCGGATTCCTCTGTGTCATGTGTCTCACCTGAAATGGGTGTAAAATAGTTTACGTCTCATAAGTTTGCTAAGAGGATGAAATGTTCAGTGTTTAGGATGCTGTTGGCACAGAGTTAAGACTCTCTCTGTTAGTTTGTTATTGGGTTTATGTAAACCTTCATTTCCTATTTGTAACTGAAGAATGACATTGACGTACATGCACACTGCAAGGATAAATGCTTTCAATGTACTTTATTACATTTCTCTCTCTTTTTTTTTAAAAGATTTTATTTATTTGACAGAGATCACAAGCAGGCAGAGAGGCAGGCAGAGAGAGAGGAGGAAGCAGGCTCCCTGCTGAGCAGAGAGCCCGATGTGGGGCTCGATCCCAGGACCCTGGGGTCATGACCTGAGCCAAAGGCAGAGGCTTTAACCCACTGAGTCACCCAGGCGCCACTTAATTACATTTTTCTTAATAATGTGGATATTCTTGGTATGGAAGGAAGATGGACATTTTTTTCTTGTGTTATGTTAGTCACCAATATAGTACGTCATTCGTTTTTGATGCAGTGTCCCAAGATTCATTGTTTGTGTATAACACCCAGTGCTCCATGCAATGAGTGCCCTCCTTAATACCCACCACCAGGCTCCCCCAACCTCCCACCCACTTCCCCTCCAAAACTCTCAGTTTGTTTCTCAGAGTCCACAGTCTCTCATGGCTCGTCTCCCCCCCAATTTCCCTCAGCTCCCTTCTCCTCTCCATCTCCCCATGTCCTCTGTGCTATTCCTTATGCTCTACAAGTAAGTGAAACCATATGATAATTGACTCTCTCTGCTTGACTTATTTCACTCAGCATAATCTCTTCCAGTCCCATCCATGTTGCTACAAAAGTTGGGTATTCATCCTTTCTGACGGAGGCATCATACTCCATGGTGTATATGGACCACATCTTCTTTATCCATTCGTCTGTTGAAGGGCATCTTGGTTCTTTCCACAGTTTGGCGACCGTGGCCATTGCTGCTATAAACATTGGGGTACAGATGGCCCTTCTTTTCACCACATCTGTATCTTTGGGGTAAATACCCAGTAGCGCAATTGCAGGGTCATAGGGAAGCTCTATT
>PISX010015150.1:0-50563 GCA_004024625.1 Mellivora capensis | reverse complement strand
TTGAGCACCTATTATATTTGTAAATACAGGAGATTAATGATGAGTAGGACACAGGGTCTGACCTCACTAGAGCTCACAGGCTTGTGGGTCAGGCTTACTCACTAATTAGAACACAGTTCATTCTTCAGAGTGTGTTAACAGTGGTGTCAGACCAACAAGCAAAGTGCTGTGGGAGCAAAAATGAGCTAAAAGTACGTGGTGAGTGAGGCAAGAATCCAGCAGTTCTTAAACTTCCTTTGGAGGGCCTCCTTGAAAAACTGAAGTAAACTGCTATGAATACTTCCCAGAAAACATGCACAAGGCACATGATTTTGGAGACTCAATGAGGATTATCCATGGACACTCGACCACCACTGATGCAACTTATCAGATACTTGGCCCTCAACATGGCTCAATGCCATGGAACCCTTGACGTTTATGTGCCAGCTACTCCATATGAGTTAAGAACCTGACACTAAATACATTTTTAGGGCTCCTCCCTCTGTCTTACAATGTTGAGAAGACCAAGAAGGAGTTTAATTTACTGTGGAGCCCAAGATGTATGTGTCCCAGTGAGTTTGCTCTTGATGTGGCTGTGTCTTGGCACATGATCTGGAGAAGAAAAACTTGGAATATCAATGGCCAGTTCAGAGTTGCCACTACACTGACCAGTGAAAGCAACACATTCCCATTTTTTGTGGTATGTAGTATCACTTCTTGAGGTGAATTCTTCATGTAAATGGATTCCCCAGTAAGCTGAAACAGAGAGTCCTCATCTCCTTGGTTGAAGCAACTCTTGGATATTTCTATTTAATAATTTTATCCCTGATTTTATTGAATACAGTAGTTTTTAAGCTTTGGAATCTCACTTTACACTCTTAAAAATAATTAAGGACTTGAATAAGTTTGCTCATGTGGGTTATAGTTATCAGTATTTACCATATTAGAAATTAAAACAAGTGCTTAGGATAACTATTTATTAATTCATTTTCAAATAACAATAACAAAGCCATTATTTGATAAAGGAAATGAGGTGTTTGTAATGAAAAAAATGAGGTTTCTCCCCCAAAATCACCAAGAAGAGTGACATTGTTTTATATTTTTGTAAATCTTCTAGATGTCTGGCTTACTAGAAGACAACTGGATTCTCATGTCTGCTTCCACATTCAATGTCTTGTGATGGGTTTTTTTGATTAAAGTATATGAAGAAAATCTATCTTCACATATTTGTGTCATGGGAAAAGAGAAGAGTATTTTAATAGTTTTTCAGATAATTTGGGATATTCTTCTTTGATATTACTCCCAAACTCAACAAGTGGTTTCTTAAAGAGTTAGCCCATTATATCAATGAGCTTTTCATGCCCTGTTATATTAAAATCTACTGGTCTGTCTTGAACTTCAAATGTAGTCAGTGGTAGATTTCATAAATGACTTTGAAACATCATATATCTGTCATTTGAAAAATACTGGTTCACTGACTTATGCACATCTTCCAAATACTGGACATTCATTTATATATCACCAAAAAAATCACCTTCGTTAATATTACCACTGAGCTTATCGGAAAATTCTTTTATATTGGAAAGGGATCAGGTTCATGATAGCACCTACAAGTTTTCCAAAGTTCTAATTTAATTTAATTTAATTTGATTAGAGAGAGATAGTGCGGGGAGGAGCCGAGGGAGGGGAAGAGAATCTGGAGCAGATTCCTCACTGAGCTTGGAGCATGGAGCCCAACATAAGACTTCATCTCAAGACTCTAAGAGCATGACCTGAGCTGAAATTAAGAGTCAGATGAAGAATGAGAGACTGTGGACTCTGAGAAACAAACTGAGGATTTTTGGAAGGGAGGGAAGTGAGGGGATGGGTGAGCTTGGTGGTGGATACTAAGGAAGGCACGTATTGCATAGAGCACTGGGTGTGGTGCATAAACAATGAATCTTGGAACACTGAAAAAAAAAAAGTCAGACCCTTAACGAACTGAATCCCCCAGGCACCCACAAAACTCTAATTTTAAATTGGAAGCTCTAATTTTATTATTGGCAACAAATTTGTTGAAGTAAAAACTTCAAGCTCGTTTTGTTCATTTCCAAAAAGGTATGTCCATCAGACCGCAAGATCTGAATAATCATGGTTTGTAAGTTGTTGCTTCAAGTAAAAATGGCATTCCATGAGGAAAACACTGGTTTCGCTCACAGCTCAGTCACACAAGTGCCTTTCCTTCAGATGGCCAGCATATTTCAGTATATAGCAGAAGTGATGTCTGCATACCTGTGTCATCAATCAGAATATTATTTAAGGCTTTGTGCTAGATAGAATCATGGCCCCTCAGAGTGTCCGCATTCTAATCCCCAGAAGCTGTGAATGTTTTCACAAGCTTTACGTGACAAAAGGAATTTGGCAGATGTGATTAAGGATCTTGAGATGGGGAGATTATCCTGGATGTTTTGGGTAGACCCCATCTAAGCACATTGGTCTTCTAAGTGGAGAGCTTCTCCTGGCTGTAGGCAGAGAGGGAGACATGGCCATGAAAGAGAGACAGAGAGAGAGACAGTGCAGCTGACTTTGAACGTGGAGGAAGGGGGCTATGGGCGAAGGAATGCTGGCAGCCTCTAAAGCTGGGGAAAACCAGGAATCAGACTCTTCCCTGCACCCGCCAGGCAAGGAAACACACTTGCTGACACGATTAAAATCACATGGAGGGACCCATGTTAGATTTCTGATCTACACAACTATAAGATAAATAAATTTGTGTGGCTTTGAAGCCAGGCTGACAATTTGTATAGAAGCAATAGAAAAGTAATAAATTCCTGTACTTCCAGGTCAGGAATAATGAATAACTGTGATGGTTTTGTAAGGATATTCTTAAATAAACCTGGAAGCAAAATAATGACTACCAGTGCCTTTTGGTGCCTCTGTCTTGACTAAGGCCGAGGTGCCAGGACTGTTACCCACTGTTGCTTTGCATCATCAATGCAAATGTCAATATAGAAAAAAAAAAAAAAAAGAGCCGCAAAGAACATCTTGGTATTACTTCAAACAGTCCTGACCTACATCACAGACCCACTGGAAGGGTTTCAAGGACCGCCCCCCACCCCTGCAGGATCTGAAGACCAGATGTTAGAATCACTGATTTCAGTTTACAATCATTTTTCAAAGCATCCTCCAAATTTTTATCTGCCCGCCACTGTGTTCAATTTATAAACATTCCAAGAATTAAATTAGACCGTTGTTGGTTTCAACAAGCTAAGGAGAGATGAAAGTTTGGAGTTCTTAAATCCCACTTTGAGATTTTCTTTTCCCCTATAATATTCAGATAAGGGCAACTATATCGCTGGGGAATTCTCAACGCAACTTTGGATTTTAACACACCAATAACCTTTTGTACATAGGCATTTTTGTTGATTTAATTTTCGTTTCTCTATACCTATTATATTCCAACATTTATCAATTTAAGTAAAATGGCAACATAAATACACACATCCTTCCATTTCCATAATATGTCCATCCATTTCAGTCAAGTCAATCACTTGCTTTCTTTTCAGAGAACACATGGATGAAAGTCTCCCATGTGAGCAAACTTCTCTGGGGAATAAATTCCAGCCATCCAGATTGGAACACTTGGAGCTAAAAATGCACACTGTGGGCTTTCAGAACCCAAAGGTGTGCATTTACATGTTTTAAAGTGCTTTCATTAAGAGACATGTTCTTTTTGATTGACTGGTTTTCAAAAAAAAAAAAAAAGCTGTCAGTGAATGCATTGAGTGATAGTTGAAAGTTAAAAGCTGTAGACCTCATTGGACTAAGGAAACCAAACTCTCCCTGTGATGGGACCCAGGAGGGATGTGGTGTCCAACCAACCCAACTCCATAGCATGGAACTAGACAGAACAGACAGACCCTATAGTACTGATTTCCAAAGCAAAGACCATATGATTTAGTTGAAGAAGAGATTAAAAAAAAAAAAAAGGCATTTAGTTTGAGATTTACACTTGGGAGAATTCTGACCTTGGTTCATATACCAAATCTCTCTGAATCCTGGCTCACCTCCATGCATGCAACGTGGAGCAATTTTATTAACGACTCTGTGTCTTCTAAAGAGGGTAGATCATGGAGACTGGTGAGCCCCTTGTTGCCTACCGACCCTTAGGAAGGTATGGATATAGCAGTTACCAAGACAGAGGCAGAGAAAAGGCTGAATTTTTCTTCATAACAGCAGGTGGGCCAATTGGGATTCTCAAGGAGAAGGTACCAGCAGAAGGAGGCAGGAAATATCAAAGCTGACTAATGAGGGAAGGGTAGGGATATGAATCCTTTTGACGATGTAGCGGAGAAGAGGGGATTTTGTCAAGTGGACATGTTTGATGGGATTTTTAAAGTGTATTGTTGGGTATGAAAGCTTTCGCAGAATCTGCAGTTCTCATTATACCTTTGGTGCAAATGGATTCGTTCTGGGGAACAGGAATGGCTATTTTAGTCCTGCTTCAAAATCGGCATGCACAACCAGGAATAGCTGAAATCTGAGGGACACACAGAAGGCAGCCATAGGCAACCGATATGCATACACTTGTTGAGTCAGGACTGTGGTATATGAGTTCTGATTTGGAGCCGATGAAGTGCATTTGAGCACAAGGAGATAACTTGAATTCCCAGATCCAGGGGCAAGGAGTGGGGCTAGATGTAGCTCAGTTCTGTGCCTGGCTGAGGCAGAGTCAGAAACAGGCCTGATCCAGGAACTCAGAGTTCCAATGTACTTGAGTCCCTGATCCTACCCAACAGGGGGAAGCGGGAGAGAAAGTCTTTCCCTTCTGGTGTAGAAATAGAACCACAAAAACAATGATTTCATTTCTTAAGTGCTTATTATCCATCAGGCCAATTCCAGACACATTATAATCCCTTTCTCTGATGGCAATTCTGCTTTATAGATGAGGAAAATACAAATGGGAAATTAAGTCATTTGCTTAAGATCTCAAGACTCGTACTTGTTCCTAGTAAAAGTTTCTCCTGCGATTCTCTGACATGTGATGATGTCGCTAAACCCTCCCACTTGGGAGAACCAGAGTACATGATTGGTGGTGGAAGGTTGACCAGATAACCTCACCCGTGTGGCAACCCCCTGCACCTCCCTCAGCACCTTCATAGGATAGTGCAAGAGCCCCTAGTGTGGAATCCGGGTTTGGGTTCAAGTCCTGATTTTTACAGATATTGGACTGATTCTAAGTGGATGAGACTTTCTTGATGTTCGTTCACCTTTTCTTCTTTTTTTTTCAGATAACTCTACTGCATTCCCTAGTCTCACTTGTGGTCAGGGATGACCCCATAATTGAATTTTGGCCAATGGAATGGGAGTCAAAATGAAGAGTGGCACTTCCAGGACTGGCCCTTTCAAACCTCCCACACAATGTTCTTGCTCCGGAGCAACCTCGGAATCCTAGCTTATCTTTTATCTTACTAAAATTTGGAGTATCTGTTTGGATATTATATACTACCGCTGCTCTTGATAATAGCTACTTCTCCCTACCTACTTACCGTAAGCTGGACATTGTGCTGAGTGCTGGACATGCATTATTTCTTTTAAATTCTACCAGAACCCTATGGAGTGGATAATAACATGAACCTTGTTTTACAAATGAAGAAAGCCAGCCTCACACAGTTACAGTGAATTTCTTGGCTCACACGGTTGCTTCCATCAAATAGGTGGTAGAAGTTGTATTAGGAGCCGAGTCATTCTCATTAAAGTCCATCTTCTGGTACTCTGGGATGCTGTCTTGCCTTCCGCATGAGAACCTCTTTTCTGTATCCTTACTTCTGGGTAGATCCAAGGAAATGTTTTTACTATCCTCAGGAGGAGATATTAATTAAATTGACAACAAGCATTTATATATCCTTTCGAACTAACAGTGTCTGTCTCACGTCAAGCTCGGTTCTGACCATCTGAGGAACATGTGGGGAATCAGGTATGGTGCCCACCCTCACAACATGTGTAGAGTGGCCTCTCTCTTCCCAGCCAGTGAGAAGTGGGTGTTGAAGTGTCTTCCATAGGGCATGGGCTATGGCCGTAGTAGGATGAAGATGTTCTTTGTCTGTGGTCTGACCTGTTCTGGGCTACCAACAACAGAAGCCACACCGAGCAGCTTAAGTAAAAGGAAAGGAATAGGGGCTCCTGGGTGGCTCAGTGGGTTAAAGCCTCTGCCTTTGGCTCAGGTCATGATCCCAGGGTCCTGGGATGGAGCCCCACATCAGGCTCTCTGCTTGGCGGGGAGCCTGCTTCCTGCTTTCCCTCTGCCTGCCTCTCTGCCTACCTGTGATCTCTGTCAAATAAATAAATAAATAAATAAATCTTAAAAAAAAAAAAAAAGGAAAGGGATACTTCATGGGAGGCTGGAGGATGGGACCTGTAGGGGTCAGGGGCTCCTGAGAAAGAACCCCAGCTATTGGCTGCTTATATCACTTTCCTTGCCCCAGGACCCCCTGTTCCTGCCCCCATAGCAGTGAGGACCACATGCCTGAAGCCCCAGCTCTCAGGGAGACTACTGAGAAGGGGTTTGGACTGGTAGACAGGAAGGGAAAGAGCATGAGTCAACTAGTTGATGAAATTCAGGGTTGGTTCTGGGAACAACAAGGTTTTCCAGTTTCGTTCTTCTGTAGGATATTACGAAGGCCCACAGATCTGTATCGACATCTCAGTGTGGCTGTCCCAAGTGGTGAAACATAGGTAAACTCGGGGACATTTAGGCTGGGCTTCCATTTCAGTGTAGGGCTACTGGTGGTGTTTTAAAGCATTCAGCTGAATATTTGATGTGCACAGGAATTGACCAAGCCAGGGTGGACCTTGATTTTGGGTGGCAGCCCCTCACCCCCTGTGGACAGCAAGCACTGAAACAGGGCTGAGGGTCACCAGCCCTGGAGGAGGCATGGAGCTGTGTGCACCAAACCCACCCCTCTGTCTTCACTCCCATGTCCTTCCCTTAGGGCCCTTGAGGTTTTCCCTTGCACATGACTAGAGAACCCACTTTCTCCAGCCTGACCCTTGCCAGTTTTTAAAGGTGAATCCTTACCTCTCCCCATGTGTCTTCCCCATTTCTAACTGCCTCTGGTTAACATGACCACCAGCCACCATCTCTGGGACAGGGTCTGTACTCCAGTCCCCCCCAGGGTCACAGGGAAAGGAAATGAGGTAATGCCATGTGGGTGAGACCCTTGACTCAGCTTGGCCACTGATCATGGGGCCTCTCTGGTTCATGCCGTGTCCCTCCATTTCTAGAACAATGCCTAGCACACTCTAAACACTGCATGCTGCATAAGTAAATGGAAGAAAGTGCATGGGTTGGAGTGTGCTCAAGAAGAGTGGAAACAAAAGAAAAGTTCAGGAGCCAGCTCTCAGTACAGTCCTTAGTTTGACAACTTGGTAACAGTGTGAAAACAAATTAAGCCAAAGAAATCCCTCCCCTGAAATGCTTCATTACTTTCCCCATCTAGGTGTGGATGCCATTAAGGCAAATTATTGCCTCTCAAATATTTTTAGCTCGATGCCCATTTCCGTCTGCATTTGCCTTAGAGGTACATGTTTTCAACTAAGTAATAGGACATACAAATTAAATGCAATTTCAAATTTAAACCTGTACAAGTGTCACTTACCAAGTCCCCCTGATAGTCCCAGGGGGCTGCCCATAGCATTGTTGGAAAGTATATTACTGTACTTGGTTCCCATTATTTAGTCCAAGAGATTCTTATTAAAATAAAAGCTGGCAATAAGGTTAATATTTTATATACTGAATAGCCACAGTGGATGTTTGGGCCCTAACAAATAGATTTATTTCTCCTATCTTTCTTCTCATTTGTGTTATTTTTTAATTTTATTGTGAACACACTGATAGATACATAGAAACATCCACCTAGGACATTTCAAGATTAAAAGGTAGCATGTACTATAAGCATTTTAAAAATTGAAAATGGTTTTAGAGAAAGGATGCCTTATTCAGGGGTTCAGAATTCTGGCTGGATGCTGAACCCCAAGAACTGGGTACCACAGCCTTAACCTTGACCTAGGCACCAGGCTGGATCGCGAGGTGAGTACAGAGGGGTCTCATCCGTTGACACTGTTACTTGAGACTATCTTCTCTTGTCTTGTTTTTCTCCCATTCCTGGCCAGCTGAGAGCCTGGCATGCCCCTCAGTCTCTGGTTCTGGTCATCAGAGACTTTAGGTTTACCTTCCATTTTACTTGGCACTACCAAGATGGGCCTAACTTGGTTGCTCTAGACCATGAATCCCTTCCTAAGGGGGACTGTGCTGGCTCTCATCTACTTGCCCAGCGATAGCACAGTAGGTGCAGTGTGGGTACCAAAGAAACGGGGCATTCTTGGAATCAATGTGGATTTAAGAACTCTGTTGAAGACCTGGATCCTGAGTTTGCCATCAGCTGGTCCTTCTCCCTCCCTTTCTCCTCCATCACCCAGGAGCTCAGCCCACAGCCCCTGGGTGCTCTCGTGCCATTGTCTGTGCTTACCATTGGACACCTACCTTATTCCTCTGCTAACTGCAAAGTGCACCTTATTTTTTAATTTTTTTGGTCAAACAAACATTGTAAGAGGACTTTGGCCCTCTAAAAAGTAGATATTCGAATGACTCACCAACATAATATGTTGCTGTAGATGAATCACTGAACATCTTTGGTCTATTTTCTCATCTGGAAAATGAAGGGACTAGATTCAGGAATGGAAATTGTGTCTTTCATGCCCTTGATTCTCTACTTCTGATTCCACAAGGGTCTGGGGCTCCACACCACTAAAGCAAACAAGATTAAAATACAAATCCATAGGGCTACCTATCTGACCTCTGTGGTTCTACATGGATGGAGACCTTTATGATCAGAAAAGGACTTCCTGGAAGAGGACCTATTTTCCAGCTAGAGCAGATACACCAGCTTGGAAAGCAAAGCACATACTGGTTGAATCACAGAGCAAGTTAAAAAAATGTTGACATTTTTATGTCAACTCTAAACAGAAAGCCACTAGGTTCTAGGTTTACCAGGCAATGTAGCAAGAACACAATAGTTTAAAAAGATGGCGGGTGGGCAAGGGTGGGGGGAGGGGGGTAGCAAAGAACCCATTTGTCCATTCTCTTGTTCCAAGTGCTTGATGAGAACCTGCTTTATATTGTAGATGGTTGTGTTATCAAGCTCTCTCCAGGACATTTAGCAAACGGAGTTTAAAAAGCTATTGGTTTGTGTAGGTGTGTGGGGAGGTGGGTAGGGCTGTGATCCTTAAACTTTTTCTCTCTGTGTGTACAACTTTTTACACCCTTTCAAAGATGGTGGACACATAATGAGGCATTCTGCGTTTATTATTTTATGCGACTAACATAAGCACTTTTCAGTTTTTACAATTATCATTCCATTCTACCAGAATTTAATTATTCTTTGGCTCTGGGATTGTTTGTATAGATTTTCCTTATTCCCTGTGTTTTATTAAAAATAATA
The DNA here is from genome assembly GCA_004024625.1 of Mellivora capensis. NCBI lineage: Eukaryota > Metazoa > Chordata > Mammalia > Carnivora > Mustelidae > Mellivora > Mellivora capensis. The sequence continues at coordinate 41,105 of PISX010015150.1, read as the reverse complement.
GTTCCATGAAGATCTCTGTGAACTTAAATTTTATTTATTTTTAGATTATTTACTTTGAATAGATCTCTCAAAATATTAAAATATTAGAGACATTTTTTCTATTTAACTATCAGTTTTATGCAATATTGATTAATTCATCTCCATAGATGATACAATCAACCATCTTGAGTTTTCTCAGCTCTTTTCCACCTTCCATAATTTCTTGTTCTGTACAGTGTAATTTTGCTTTGTTGAGGGTTTGTTGCCATGCATGCTGCCGTCACGACTTTTCCAGAAGTCTGGTGGAAGTTTCTGATTTAGATGGATTCAGTACTCCTAGTAATTTTATTTAAGCTTCCTCTTTCCTGAATATATTCCTTTGGCTTATTTTTGCCTCACTGGGTTTCGTCATTGACTTTTTCAAAGGCACACTCCAATTCTATCTTCCCTGAAGTTTTTCACATTTGAGAACATTCTGCATTTTTAATGCTGTGCATATGGCTACGGCTATTAGTAACTAATATAAATTGTTGCTGTATTCTAATTAACATGTCATGTTAAGACAAGATAATAGAGAGGAAGGCAATCAGGTATGACATCATGACTAAGTTCTCGGGCGTGGAAGGCAAGGACACTTGACTTAGAACCCAGGAAGTGCCACTCAGTGAATCCAGGCAAGTGATCTAGTATCTCTGAGCCTTGAAGTCCTCATCTGGAAAATGGGGCTGATCATGGAACCTGATTGGTAAGGAGGCCCTAGTGATTAGATAAGATGTGTCCATGTAGCATTTAGCGTGTGGCATGTACCGGATAGATAGTAATAATGGTAATAACTCTAAACATTCCCAGATACATTTTCCTTAAACAGTTATTTAGTACCACTAGTTTGTTGGTATTAATGCTGTCATCCATCTCAAACAGCATTCTTTGATTCTGATCAATGTGCCAGTCAGTAGACTGGGTGCTGGGGAGCCCATGAAAAATACAATAGGATCTCTGCCTCCTGCCCCAGGGGCTCATTATTCAGAGAAGATACACTATTACATTTGTACATTTGAGAATAGGAGGTATGGGAGTCATAGTAATACTAGCCTTTTTGTTTCTGAAGCTTTGGACAATGTGCTCTTTTCTTCTACCGACAGAGAAAGGAGAAATAATAGTTATGTGTCCCCTGGCAGGGACATGGATCATGTCCCTCTCAGCACTATGGCACTGAGATAAACTGGGAACTTAGAAGCAGACAGGACTTCCTTCAATGGTCTCACACAATACAAAAACACCAATTTAAAAAATAAATACTTCCTGAAGAACATTTGAACCCTGATCCTGGCACAAACTCATGAATAAAGCTTTGGGGGACACTTGGAAGCAAAGTGGAAACCAGCTTGAGAAACTTACACATCAACATTACTTTCTGGAATAAGTGTGCAGAGGGCTTACATTGCATTTCTCGGTTTCAGAACCCTAAGTTTGAGCCCCATCATAAAGGAAGTCATAAGAAAGAGACTCAAAGAAATCACAGCACTTAGAAGCTGTAAGTGACCTTCCCAGTACTTAAAATCAGATCTTCAGTACCCAGATGAATTGAGAGTCTGCTGGACAGGTGGGGTGGTGTTGTCATATGTGTTCCTTCTCTCCATCTGAAAGTACTAAGGATTAGTGGGTGAGCACCCCAAAAATTTACCATCTGGCTGAGCTCTCAGCTTCAGGAGAACAAGTTCCTAACCTCCAGGAGGAGGACCAACATAGGGGGTTTGTGGCAGGACCATGCTGGTGTTGAAGATTCACATAATTTCAAAGAAATTCTGTAGCTACCCTTACTAGCTTGCTACATGCAGCTGGTTAGGGGTCTTGGCAGTATTAGTGGGGTCTTCCAGCCCCAAACAAAGCACAATCCATGTACCAAGTCCGTTGATTAGTGTGACAGTTCATTAGTCCATTAGAGTCCTATAAGGGACTCTCTTTTCCACTTAGGCTTTGAGAAATGGCACACATTGACCTTTTCATCTTTTTGACAGTCTTGGAAGCCTGAGCGAATGAAGCCAGTAGAGACGAAAATCATAACCTTACCTCTCTACGTCACAAATAAACCAGATACCCTGTATGGAGTTAGCAATGTGCCTGAAACGGGTAAGTATGGCAAGTGTTTGCTAGATACAAGGGGACCATTTGCAGATCTAGCTGGAATGTAATTGGCTGGCTTACATAGTCAATATATGGGTGCGCTTCCATGACGTGCTGCCAATGGCTCATTTATCCAATGGGGCATATCAGAATCAAAGCATCATTCATTCTTGGAATGGCTTTCTCCCTAGCTGGCCCTCCCCCATTCACTCACTTGCTAGCTTCTGTCAGTTCCACACACTAAAACCTATTCTGCTTCCATCTGCTTCTCTCTGCCTTGCTAATGGTATGGTAGAACCAGCCAACCCTATGGCCATGAGGTCAACAGTGGTGATACTGGTCTTGTACATTGAGTTTTCTCCCCCAGGAATCTCACCCTCTAATCTGTGATCCATACATAGACCTCTTAAAACCTTACAGTAGTGTCCCTTTAGTGAGATGCAAGTCCTTCTATGACCGGTCCACCTTCCACCAGTCCAGCCTCACCTCGCTCCTCTCCTCTCTCCATTGCTCTCCTTCTGCTCCAGCCAGCCAGCCTTCTTTCAATCCCTAGAGTTGAGTGTGTTCCTACTCACCTCAGGGTTTGGCCCATGGTCCTCTCTCTGCCCCAGATGCCTGACCCACCTGCTCTTCTACCTGCGTCTTCTACAAGTTAACTCCTACTCATGCTGAGATCTCAGCTGGACCATTATTTCTTCAAATCTTCCTTGAAAGTCAAACTAGATGAAGTCTCAGGGGACTTTCTTAGCAAACCCTATTTTTCCTTCCAGCTCTCGTCACAGTGCATGCTTGTGAATTTGTGTGATTATTTAACAAATGTCTCTTTCCTCCACTGGGCAATGAACTTCCTGATGGCTGGGATGGCGTCTGCTTTGTTTACAGTGCCGTCCCTACCTCAGAATCTGGAAGACATTAGTGGTTCAGTGAGGATGGGTTGAGGAAAAGGAATAATAATTGAATTAGTCTGATACTTAAACATTTTGCTTTTAAATCCCACAGCCTAACATTACTTTTTGAAATAATCATAAAACAAGCTAACATTCCATGACTCTGCCATGGGTGTAATACCTGGGGTCGAACTAAAAAGACCAAGCGTGATCAGCTCACTCCAAGGACTGACAGGCCAGGAGGAGAGACAAAGCAGACAAATGTGCCCTCCAAGGGAAGATAGGCACTCTTTCCAATAACCATGGTCTCCACTAAAGCTAGTATTATGCTGTTCTGTAATGATGTCTTTCCATGTTTGTCTTCCCCATGAGGCTGATGATTCCTCAGTGGCCAGAACTATCTGGTATTAATATTTGTGGTCCCAACAATTTGTGGAGGGAGGACCTGGTATGCAATGAGTAGTCGATAAATATTTTACACACATGAATATAAATGAATGAATGAGGACCAAGTGAGACTGAGCATTAGTTGGGGCATTCTTTTTTCATTCTGCACATATTTTTAATTTGGAGAGAAGCTACAAATTGCAAAGTTGTATAGGACATTTTCAGTTGTGAGCTTGTAAACTCTCACCTGCAATCAACTGAGTCCTGTAGATGGAATCCACCTTTCCTCCCCCAATAAGAATGCAGATGGCCTAATATTAGCATATTAAAAATACACATTCCCATGGGCCATATTATATAATATAAAATGGTAACTGTTATCTTCTAATTCAGAGCCACTCTCTTTGCTTCCAGATGTCCCCTTTAGGTGCTGTCCTTGAGACTGAGCACAATCAAGATGCTTGATAAAGCCAAATGCTTCACCGATCTAAACAAAAGGCAGCTTGCAGATGTCTGGTTGGCACCAAGTGAGGGGAGGGATCCTAGGATACCTAGGATCCCTCCGACCCCTCTTTCTTGACTAGGGGAACTGAGAGGTCTGTGTTGGTGAAGGGGAAGTTATTTCTTAGAGGATTCTTTCCTTCTTTCCTCCCTTCCTTCCTTCCTTCCTTTCTTTCTTTTCCTAAGGACTGGGGTCAGGAAGAATCCACCCCAAGAGTAGTTGGAGGGAAGAAAAATTACAAGGCACACGAGTGTCTGGGGACCACAACATTGCTCACATCCTCTATAATCATCAGTGCATGGCTTGGCTGTCTTGGTAATTTACATAATACCATCCTGACACCTTCACTTCAGTTATCCATCACGACTGCTCTGAGTCTTCCTTCTTGGCACATGCCTGCTGGCTCTTTCTCTCCCCCTTGGTCTCTCTCTCTCTCCCTCTCCTTCTTTCTCCCATCTCCCTTGTTTTTCTTCTTCCCTTTCTCCTCTTGCCTCTTGCATGTTTATGTCTCTCTTTCTTCCTCTCTCCGTTGGTGCTTATGTTGATTGGACCAGGCAAAAAGAAGAAGGAGAAAAAAAAGATGGGTTTCGAATCACTTCTTGTTCAACTCACAGACATTTGGTAAATGATGAAGCACCGAGTCGATGAAGATGGGAAAAATGCAGAAGAGAGCTCCTTTTTGTATGTGTGTAATAAATAGTATCACTGGGGTGGGGGGAAGGGAGTTATTTTAATGAATTTATACATGAACACTCTGGGGGAAATGAGGTCTTCAGTTTATACATTGTTTTGAACATAAATCAGTTTATACTTTGCATTGAACATAAATTTGAAAATAGAGAAAAATTGGACACTGAGTATTCAATTCATCTTTCCGTATAATTCAAAGAGCCCATAAATAAATAAATCCAAGAGTCACATGCACCTAGGAATATGATCAAGGCTCTGGGATGATAATTTTCTGAGGATGTTTCAGTTGTTTCTATTGATATGGTTAGGCCACAAGAAAATGGAAAAATAATCAGAGGGATCGATAGTTTTTTCTCCTCATACTACATTTTAGGGAAAAATAAATGGTTGGAAAATTATATAAAAATATCCAGAGAACCTGTTGCATAGAATACATATTTTGGTCTTATTATTCTACAATGAAAGTTGTTATGAACTGTTTGACAAAGACTGAAGAATGCCAAGGTTACTGGGATGAAATATTATAAAGTGGCAATTTATACATATCTGAATTTTAAACAAGAAAATGATTGCATTGAATTCACTCTAAAGGTTTTCCATAAACTTTATTCTTTCCTTCCTTCCTTTTTTAATGCCTGTTTCACCTCACCACTCTCTCCCTTATGTTTTTTCCCTCTTTTATTTTATTCTAGAATAGACAGTACAGATAAACAGTACAGGCTTTCAACAATTGTTTCTTGAAAGGCAGACCTGATGTTTTAGCCCTTTCTGTAAAGTCTTTTAAAAAGAAATACTGATGTTTAGGACCCCCGCCCCCCATGGAGACAAATGGAATTGGAGTTTCCAAATGCAGAGCAGCCACTGGGTTCTTATATGTTCTAATAACAAGCTTTCTATACATCTCCACTCTTCTCCATTTCAATTTTCCCCATGCCCTTCTGGAATTTTCCAGAAACTTCTCTGTTGATGGTGTGGTCTTAGGAAAGCAGTCTCTGATAGTTTTATTTTTTTCAGTGCAAAAGATAAATCATTAATAGGGACTTATCCTCATTCGTAGGGACTTGTGGCAACCTGCACCAGGCATCGTGCTAAGAATTTCACTTACATTATCTCGCATGTCTTCACAATTCTACCTGTTAGGAACTACTATTTCCTCCATAAGGGGTGGGGGAGATAGTAAGTTGCCCAAGTTCACGCAACCAGGAAGATGCAGATTAAGGATTGTAAGCAAGATAATAGAAAGACAGGGCACCTTGTAGGTATCAACAAATGATGTCTGTTTGATATAATAATTACTATTTTGGTTCCTGGGATCTTGCTATGAGACACTGTAGATAACAAAAGAAAACTGGGAGGGAGAAAGCACCAGGGAGTAAGTTTACCTGTGGTCAGTGGATGGATCAGCTCAGAAGCTTCCTGGGGTTATGCTAAATTTATTTTCTTGGTGTATCATCAGCCTGGGACTGAGTTTGATAACTTTACTGGAACTCAGTCGACACTTGCTACAGTGAATCCCATCCTAATTGCAGAGAGCCAGGCTGTAGGGACATCACGTGATGCTCAGCCCACCAGCTCTGTGGACCTAGCAGTCAGCTCTTGCATATCTCTGTGTATAAATATCCTTGTTTCTTCCTCTTGCTTTTTAAAAAAATTAATGATGGAAAAAGACCCACCCACTTCTGTTTCTCACTAGCCAACTTGACCACTTCTGGTGAGAGGCAAACCAGAGATTGTAGCAAAAACTGTAGCCATCTTGGTGTGTTAAACTCAGATGCTAATGCCTCTGTCTCCATCACAGGACAAGACCTCTCTACAAGCACAGCTATGTTTCCATCCACTTAGCATCGGCCCTACTGAGCAGACTGCCTTCAAGAAGGCTGTTTTCAGGTTGCAGAATGATACTGGCCAAGGGAAGCAATCAACAGAGACCATTTGGTATTCCCAACCATGTAGCCCCGGATCTAGCAGAGCTTGACGCATAAGGGAAATGCAATTATTACTTATGCAACCTGTGGATAAATGAGCAGAGGCATGGAATGTGTTAATATTTCCAAGTGTGACCTCACTGGCAGAAATTCCACTGGATAGGTCTCTCAAGAGCTCCTTCTGGAGCAAACTGTATGGGTCCCCAAAGAAGGTTAATATCTATATTCTCAATCCCTACCCTGCTTCACATTTCTGCTTGTACACCCAGATGACAGAGATCCCAAACAACGCACAGAGCTTGTAATGAAAGAAGGGAAAATTAAGAGCCGGAAAGGCTAGAAGAACCACAGCTTAGCTGAAGGGAAGTTTTCACCGGGAGCCTTGTGTATCAACACAATAGAATATTCCCATGCCTCATCATTTCCTCTAGAAGCTTCCATTTCCCCGGCATCAATTCATGTCCTCTTGCTATAAGCTCCCAGAGCATCCCATTTCTATATTGCATGTCATTGTCTGCTTGAGATAACTTTGTGTAAATGTGTCCGTTTACTTTCACTTATTTGCTCAGTAAGTACGTCTTGAGGGCCAACTAGATTTCAGGGTTTTGTGCCAGATATCCTGCTAGCTATGCTGGGAGAGCCTGGCTATTCATTGTCTGTTGCTCTGAGCAGAATGCAGAGTCCATAAGAGCAGGGATCATAACTATGCCTCAGTCATCACCTGGCATCCCTACCAGCACCTGCTACTTGGCAGGTCCTCAACACTTTGCTGAAGGAACGTAGGAGTGAGTGATCCAGGCTGGATGCAGAAATGATTCAGAAATGGCCTCTGCCTTGCCCTAAAGGGGTTCACACTCTGTGAAGTAGGACTTCTACCTAAACCACAGCATGTGGAACTGCAGCAACTTACCAAGTGTCACTGTAGAGATATGCCATCAAAATGTAACTGCTGGTGTTGGCAAACACTTCCCCTCCGCGCTAATGAGCCCCTGGGAGTCAGGGATCATGTCAAACTCATCTCTGAATTCCCTACAGCACCTTCCACAGGGCCCTGCCCCAGTAGGCACCTTATAAGTGCTGGTGAATTTGACATTTGAATGGAGTGTTCCAGTCCACTCCAAGTCAGAACCCCCGGGGCTAAATGTAACAATGTAACAATGTTGACCAAAGATAGCAGCAAGATAATAGAGTAAGAGTGGAGTTGCCACCTATTGGTTCTTACTCTGTACCAGGCACAAGCTAAACACTGTTCAGACACGTCATTTTATCCTGACAGTGTGCTGAGCGGCTACATTCTCGTCTATAGGATCTGACACTTCCTGGGTTAAGGCATGTCTGCCCTGGTTACACAGCTGGGCAGTGGCAGACTCAGGATCCTGAACCCCGACGGATTATTTTCAGAGCGTGTGATCTGAACCAGGCAAAAACGTTGATCCTCCCCACAAATGCCGGCAGCCACTTACACGGGGGTGGGTGATCCACTGTCTTCCAGTTGCCTTTTCAGGCAGGCACAATCCACGTCCCCATACTTAGAAGAGTTTCAACATTGTCCCGCATCTTCATCTCTATATGATATCTGGATGGTGCTTTTTAAACGTCTTTATTTGCACAATTGTTTAGCTTTTGCTATAAAACTCTCAGCTCCCTGCTGGAATGTTCATGATCTAATTGTGCACTGAATATGTTATTTTTTTTTTCATTCCTAATAAAAATACAAAGCTGGGCAGAATCCACCTGGAATTTACATGCAGCAAAGAATTCTCATCAAACAGGTAATATTGTGCTTCTGTCGGTGATAGTTGTTCTGGATTCTATTAGCACTTAATTAAACGACATTGATAGAAATGCCCCCCACTTGGCAATATACACACAAAAAGAAGGAAAGAAAGAAAGAAAGAAGGAAAGAAAGAAAGGAAGGAAGGAAGAAGGAATACCAAAATTATGGGAGCATTTGTGACAGGTGCCTTCTGTTTCCATAATGTTGTGTTTGGACATCTTTTTTCAAACATACAATCTGCAAATCCAGAAAAATTGGAGGCCCCCAACTCTCCCAGTGGCTTTTGTTGTTGTTGTTCTTATATCTGAAGTTATGAAGTTACTTGATTAAGATTGGAGTTTATGCTATAAATTGAATTAAGGCACAAATATATACAGTTCATTTTGTCTTTTAGCGCTGCCTCATTCTTACTTTCTCCTGTGATAAAGAAAACCATTAGCTCCTGTCAGAACTGCAAGGAAGGAGATCATTTTTATTGAAATAAGAAGGAAATGATAGTGTCAGGCACTGAGTCCGAGCGATAAAATATTACATCTAATAAACATGCTACATATGGGATTCGACAAGGGGTCCTTGAGTTACGGGACAACAGAAGCTTCAGAAAAACAATAACATTAATATTGAAAAATAATGGCTAGCACTTCCATCTTGGAGAAACGTGCATTTTAATGAACAGGAGGGAAATTCAGGGATCTCTAAGAAAGCATCTTAATGGTATCTAGCATACGGGAAGATTGTCGTAGGTGAACCAATGGGATGGCAAGCACGGATGTCCGAGATAATTGTGAAACCAGGGAAAAAACCAACGGCAACACACAGGAGACTTTACTGAGAGGCAGGTGGCATTTAAAACACTGCAAAGTGGCAAATGGAGGCATAGACAGGAGAGTGCAGGTTAGGATGGGGAAGAGGATTCGAAGGAACAGATTCGTTGTGGCTGTCTGATGCGCATGTGGTAAGATGTCTGGGTCTGCTCTCAGTGTCACAGGGCTGTGCCTAATGAATGATGTCTGTTTTAGGGATGTCCTGAAGGTGGAGGGTGAAAGTTCACTGCCACCATCATGGTCCCAAATCCGTTCCCATCTCTCCCAGGGGAACATTCAACAATGTCTGGAGGCATGGGGCATTGAGAGTGTGATGGTGGGGGGCTACTGGCCTCAAGGGGCCAGGGCTGCTGTTGAACATCCTCGTAGGGTCCAACATCAATGAAGAATTATCTGGCCCCAAATATCAATAGTGACATGGTTAACAAAAATCTACTTTTTCCATTTCCCAACCAAAAGAGTCCCACTGACTTATAACCAACCCCCACCCAGGGTGCTTGTGAGCATACTTTCCCTAGACAGTCTCTTTTTCTGCACACCCAGCTTCCGGGATAAGATGGCCTGGTCCACTTGAGACCATCTTTGGTTTCCTCCCAGGATCTAGCTCTCTCCACTTTGCTCACCAAGGATTTTATAACAAAAGAAATCCAGGATTATTATTCAAAATGTCCAACACTGCAGCAACCAATGAACAATGGTAACAGTGTCCACTCATTGGGTACCTCTGTGGGTCAGCTTCAGAGGTCAACACTTCACCCTCGGATTGTCGTCAATTAAGCAGATAGACCTGCACCCAGCGTGTCTTCCTCCCCAAACCATAGCGGAGACATTCACAGGAACATGTAGAGCTGGTAAAGCACACAGCAGGGATTCGATACGATTCTGTCTGACCTCAAAGCTAGGTCTGTTTTGAGCTGACTCAGAGGTTCTCAGCCTTGGTAGTAATAGCACATGGACTTCTGTAATATTTTGCTGGGGGTGGTGATGCTGTTTTGTGCATTCTAGGATGTTCCCTGACCCCTACCCACCAGATGCCACTAACACCCCAGCCCCATCATGACAACTAAAAATATCTCCAATCAAAAATGTCTTTTGACATTGCCAAGTATCCCCTGGAGGTTCCAATTGCCTCCGGTGTGTTTTAGGGTTTCCTCACTGAAACACCACTAGGCACTCCAGGGACAGTAAATGGTTAACGAGTCACTATAACATTAGTCAGCATTAAAAAGAAAAAAACATTCTTCGCAGCCCTCCTCATTCCCTGCCTTTCAAAATGCATCTGCTTTATCTGTAACGTGCATGGACTTGAGGTGTTTTGCCATCGACTGCTGGTTTCCCAGAAAACATTGGGAAAATCCCACGTGTGTCAGAGTCAGGCCTTTGTCCGGACTTGGGCCGAGTGATAGTTTCTTGTCTGTCTTCTGGGCATGACTGCCTGATGCGTTTGAATACAGAAACCACAGCAAAACGGCCGCATTTACGTCGCAGCTGCTACAGGGCCAGCTCTGGGCTTCCCTTGATCTGTCAGAGATCCCGGCGTGTGGATGTCCGCATCCACGTTTTGCTGGAGTGAAGTCTAGCCAGAACTTAAGGAACCGGCTCCCAGTTGTGCCCCCTGCAGAAGGGTAAGAGGACTTAGACTCTGAAGCCCAGGGTTGCTTTGTCAACGCTGTTCTACCTCTGATCTCCTGATGCCCACGATGCCTGCCTGTAGATACTGCCCAGTTCTCTCTGATTAAAGAACAGAAAGGGTTGAAAGTAAGTGATGGATGAACGAGGATTTTATCCTTTTCTCTCCACTTTTAGATATCTTTGAAGATTTCTGTAAGGAAACATGTTGAAAATTATCCTTTCCACATCCTTATAGAAAGTAAAAATTGTGTATCTCATGCTTGATTTGAATCTAAGTGCCTGGGTATTGTTTTCCACTTGCCTGGTATTCATTTTAAATCCCAACAGATAAGTTTTCTTTCTTTCTTTATTCCTTCCTCTCTCCCTCCTTCTCTCTCTTTCTTTTTTCCTTCCTTTCTCCCTCCCTTCCTTCCTTCCCTCCTTTCTCTCTCTCTCTCCCTTTCTTCTTCCTTCCTTCCTTTCTTTCTTCTTTCGTTCCTTCATCCCTTCTCTCCCTCCCTTCCTTCCTTCCTTTCTTTCTTCCCTCCTTCACTCTCCTTTCCTTTCTTCTTTCCTTCCTTTCTCCCTTCCTTCGTTCCTTTGTTCCTTCCTTCCCTCCTTTCTCTCTCTCTCCCTTCCTTCTTCCTTTCTTTTTTCTTTCTTTCTTTTCTCCCTCATTCCCTCCTTCTCCCTCCCTCCCTCTCTCTCACACTCTCTTCTTTCTTTCTCTCTTTCTTTCTTTCTTTCCTCCCACTTCCCTCCTTCCTTCCTTCCTTCCTTCCTTTCTTCCTTCCTTTCTCTCTCTCTTTCTCTTTCCCTCCTTCCCTTCCTTCCCTTTTTCCTTTTTCTCTCCTGGAGAAGTTCCAGTCTTGGAGGAAAGCTTGATGTAGATGACTCAATGAGCCATGAACTTCTTGAAGATGAAAGTCACCTCTAACCCTGGCCTTTATGGCCTGTCGTTTGTCTCCCCTCATCCAGGAGCTGCTGCCTGGCACCGGGTGCCCAGGACTCTGTCTTCCTCACTACCAATGGCTGAGCCGTCCACTGCACTGGACTATGGGCTGCAGACACAAGATAACCAAGACAAGATTTCAAAGGAGACTCACAGACATGTTCCCTCACATTCTGCTCATTATTTAAACTCTGAGAAAAAGAGACAAACGGTGTGGAGGAGTGGGGGAGAGGCAGACATTGGCCCCTGAATATTTCACATATGTGTCTCTGTCCAATGGCACGAGAAGAGGTAAGGGAATGAGAACTGTGACCTCCTTGAGTAACCAGACCCAGGAAATTGCCCATTTGTCCCCAAATGAAAGTAGGAGCATGGGCTGGGAATATTACATGCAAATTCTGCTGTTAATCACATAACATAGTCTTCATCACCACAAGGGGCTAAAACTAGACACTTTGAGTATAAACAGCATCTTTCTAACCTGACAGCTATTTGGAAGATTAAAAATCATTGTTTGTTTTAACCCGACTTGAGAAGACAGCACCCCTTCTTCTCTATTTCCACACCGCAGATCTTGCCCTGCCCTTGTAAATGAAGACTTACCACTCCAGGATGCTTTGATCCACGATCCTATTGAGAAGTGTAGAAGTGTAGAAGAAGTGTAGCACGTAAACACTTCGTCCTGTCAGGTTCTCTGTCTGACTCCGAATGTGATCTTGTCTTCAGTATATCTGAGGTTCTCTAGGGTAGGACATTATCTCGGTCCATTAGGGCTGCTGCAACAGAGGACCACAGACTGGGGGGCTTGGAAGTGATAAGAATGGGTTTCTCAAAGTTCTGGAGGGAGGCTCGGCCATCAGGGATCAAGGGATCAGCTTGGTTGAGTTCTGTGAGGCCTTCTTCCAGGTTACAGGCTGCTTACTTTTCTCTATCCTCACATGGTACAAAGAGGGCCAGGAAGCTCTCTGGGGTCTCTTGCCTAAGGGCACTAATCCCATTCATGAGATCTCTACCCTCATGACTTGATCACTTCCCAAAGGGCCCACCAACAAATACCATCATTTTGGGGATTAGGCTGTCAGCATATGAAAATTTGGGGGTGGGACACAGACATTATTTTATTGCAGATGTGTTCTGGGGGAGCTCTCCAAATTATGTTTTTAACGTATTATTTCAAACCTATCCCTTGCTCCTATTGTGTATCCAATGCTGTGTTATACACCATAGGAACAGAAGGAACCGCTGCCATTATGACAACCACTAGCCGTGATTGCAGTAATGACTCAAAAGCTTAGTGACCCACAGCCGGAGGGGAGGCTGGGGAGGCCGCAGGAAGCTCTAGAAGGTAGAGTCCCACGCTGTCAACTGTCAAAGGCAGGAGTAGAAGAAAAGCGCTTTCAGAGGAAAGCTGAACGGAGTCTTTATTGGAGGGGTGGGGGGTGGAGGAGAAAAAGCACTGTAGGTGGAGGTGTGATGGGAAATGGTGGAATGAGAGGCAGGTCATGGTCCAGGACTTGCAGTGAGTTTCAAAAGTAAATAGGGGGAGGGCAGCTGGAACAGGAGCTAGAAGAGTCTCAACCCTTCCCCAAAGCCCAGACCCCCGAAGGCATAGGAACCACTGAACAGACAAGATCAGTAGGGGTAGGTCTATACTGGGTGTGGTCTTTGTTTTTGACAACTTTATTGAAGTCTAATGGATATGCAAACTGTCCATTTTTTTAAGTGTACAACATGATAAATTTGGGCGCCCTTCCTGAAGCCATCACCACAACCAATATATCTGCATCATAATTCCCCAAAACTGTCCCTCCCTCTCATCCCCTGAGAACACATGTACTTTCCATCACCAGACCAGTTTACTCTTCTGTTTTTGTCTTCCACTCACTATATTTATTTCAAGATTCCTCCATGGTGTTGAGTAGTTCATCTACAGGATCAGTAGTTCATCTCTTTGCATTTCTGAGCAGGAATACATTTCTATGGACATGCTGTTTATCTGTTCACTGACTGATGGACATTGGAGCTGTTTCTAGGTTTTAACCACGATAAATGAAGTTGCTAAAGACACTGTCCAAGTCTCCATCTACATATGCTATTCCTTCTCTTGAGTAAATAGGAATCTGAGTCCTATGATAGGTATGTATCTCACCTTTAAAGAGACTGCCCAACTATTTTCCAAAACATTTGCACCATTGCATAGTCCGTCGGCAGTGTTTAGGAGATCCAGTTGTTCCACATTTTCTTCAATACTTAGTATCATCAGTCTTGTAAATTTTAGCTGCCTTGGAGTGTAGAAGATTTTCTCTGGCTGTTTTTAAGATTTCTTTTTTTATAACTGATTTTAAGCAATGCGTTTATGATGGACCTTGGTGTGGTTTTTGTCATATTATTTGTGCTTGGGGTTTGTTGAGTCTTTTGGATCTGTGAATTTATAGTTTTATCAAATTTGAAATTATCTGACCAATGCTTTTTCAAATACTTTTCTGGACTTTAACAGTAAGCAGCCTCTGAGAGCCCCCAAGAGTCACCATCTCCTGATACTCACCTTCTTGCCACGGTCTCTCCCCATGCTCTGCCAGGGACAGCTACAATATGGCAGACACAATGTTACATCATTTCCAAGATTAACTGATAAAGTACCACGAGAATTCTGTTTTGCTCTCCCTTTCTCTGATCTGGGAGAAGTGAGGACACCCAAGTACCCCAAAGGGGAGACCTGGGTGGAGAGGAACTGAGGCGCCAACAACTGCATGAGTGAGCTTTCAGCAAATCCTGCCTCAGTGGAGGCTTCAGATGCCTTGGGCTCAAATGCAACCTCATGAGGGACCCTGGGCCTGAAACTTCATTAAGATGCGCCTGGATTCTTGACCCTTGGAAACTCCATGAGATAATAAATGTTATTTTAAGCTGAGTTTCAGAGTTACTGCTTCTGCAACTATAATGTACTAATCCAGTGCCTCTCCCTTTCTTCCCGCTCCCTGCACACATGTCAGGCTGATGAAACCATCCTGCAGCTCATTGCTGTTTGCTGCATTACTCTCCTCACCCCCTATCTTGTTTCTCTGTGTTTTATTTTAGAAACCATCAATTCCTTTGATTACAAATTCAGTAATATTTCCTTCTGCGATATCTAATCATTGGCTAACCCCATTCACTGAATTTGTTAGTTTAGACAGTGTGGTTTCCATATCATCTTTGTAAAACTTAAAGCATTTAATGGAGGTATGATTGACTTAGGAAAGCCTATACCTATGTATGTAATCTAGACAAGTCTGGAGATAAGTAAGCATCTGTGAAGCCAGCACCACAGTCTGTGCCATAAACCTATCCATCACCTCCAAGAACCTCCTCTCGTCCTTTTACTTATTTATTATTGTTTGTGATAAGGACACCTACCGTAAGATCTACCCTCTTAGCATAGTTCTAGGTGTGCAACATGGTAGGTATTTTTATCTGTAGGGTAGGCACGTGCTGTCCTGGAGATCTAGGACTTGCTCATCTGATAACAGAAATGTGTGCCATGAGTCAAAGGGCACAAAGACACTGGCTTTCATCTCCAAAATCCTGATTTGGTCTTTATATTTCTATGTCTCTACTTAATTTTTTGAAGGTAAGAAATATAGTTATAATTGTTTTTAATATCCTTTTCTACCAATTCTGTTATGTATGTATAATGTATGTATACATAATTTACAGGTCAATTTTGATTAATTTTTCTCCTCATTATCACTTAAATGTTTCCTTTTTTTTTTTTTTTCCATGCCCGGTAATTTTTTATTGTGTGCCAGTCATTGTGAATTTAGCTGTATTAGGCATTGAAAATTTTTGTATCTGAATAACTCTTTTTGGACTTTATTCTAGGACCTGGTTATGTGACTTGAAAAAAAGTATGGGCCTTTGCACCTTCTTAAAATGTTATTAGGTGGGCAGAGCCATATTCAGTCCAGAGCTAACTGCCCCACTGAAGTAAAACTGTACTGAATATTCTTTTTTTTTTTTTTTAAAGATTTTATTTATTTATTTGACAGAGAGATAGAGAGCACAGTAGGCAGAGGAGCAGGCAGAGGGAGAGGGAGAAGGAGACTCCTAGTTGAGCAAGGAACCTGATGCAGGACTTGATCCCAGGACCCTGGGAACATGACCTGAGCCGAAGGCAGAAGCTTAATATCTGAGCCACCCAGGCTCCCCTGCTCTGAATATTCTGACACTCTGAATTATGAGTTTTCCACTCTGGCTGGTGGGAACAAAAGCTGTATATGGTAATCTCCAAGGACCGTTCCCTCCAATCCTTTCCAGGGGCCATTTCTCCAGCCTTGGGTACAATGATCAGCTCTCTTCTCAAGACTAGAGGGACATTCTTCTCAGAATTTGTCTCTCTGAAGTTCTCTCCTTCATATTTCCGTGCCTTGCAAACTCTGGCAGTCGTGGCTCCCTGGCCACTCAGCTTCATTGCTACAACTGAGAAAGACTCCCAGCCTCTGCTCAGTGTCCCCATTTTCTGAAAGTCTAAGTGGTAAGCTGGGGAAATTGTGGGGTTCACTTCACTTACTGACCCTATTTCAGGGATGCCTGCTTTTTTGCCCCATGTCAATGTGCTTAAAACTTGTCTCATGTATTTTAACTGCTTTTTTCTTCTTTTTTCCCCGTTTTTTCAGGTAAGAGTAGAAATATGATCCCTGTTACTCCTTGTTGAAAATGGTAGTGTTTCCATGTGCTTTTTGCAAGATCTTCAACTGCTGTATGTAGCAGGGTCTAGGATAGTCAAACTGGAGGCTGCACATCCTTTTGGAGACCACTGAAATTTCTTCACAGGGCTGCAAGCGTTTGCATTAGGCTTGGAAGGTCAGAAAGGGGAAGAGGGGGTGGAAATGTGGAAATATAAGGAAGTTAGAACTCCTTCTGTGATTGGAGGTAAATAGAGAGTGAGGAGTAAAGAGTGAATCTCAGTTTTCTGACCTGCTTGGCTTGGTGAGTCATTTCCAGCTTATGTGCTATTCTCAAGGAACTCTTCTGACTCCTTCTTGGGACAAGCCAAGGACTTCAGTTTCCCTGATCTGCTTTCTGATTATGCCATATCACATGGTAGGAAAATGTTTAAGAGAAATGCATTGGAGTGTGGAAAAGACATAATAAAGTCCTAAAAGGAATATGAAAATAAGTGAATATTATCTAAAGTGGAAAAAAATGCACTTCAACAATAGAGCTAATCAGTGCAGTCCCCTCTAAGAACTGAACAAGAATCTTTCTGTTTCTAGATAACCACTTCATCTCGACCATTGTTGGGAATTTTTTTTATTACATAATTCATGTTCATCTGCTATTTTTTCTTCCAGAGACTTAATCTTGTTTAAATTAAAAAATCGCACACCTTATTAATTAAAACACCAGTTGAGAGCAATTGATAATACATGTAAGGGAAAGCAAACATCTTTTCTATAAATATTTCTCCTCTTGATTCTTTAGGTGCTTATTATTTAAGCTTTGGGAAACCACTTTATGCTCTAATCCAAACTGTAATTAATAATCACCACTTCCATGTGCACAACAGTTCATAGTATAGGAAGCACCGCTCTTACCCGTTATTTAATTTCGCCTTTTAACCATCTTATGAAGTGGGAAGGGCAAGGATTAATCATCCCCACATTACCGAGGAGGAAACCAAGGCTGCAAGGAATGAGATACTCTTCTCAGTGTCACACAACTGGTGACTATCAGCATCTGACTCCAAATTCGGTGATTGTGCCATTCCATCATGCTCCAGCTGAAGAGTAAGGAAATTTCATTTTTTTTTTTTTTTCTGAGTGGGATCTAGCTCTTGACATGATTCTAAGCTGCTGAAACAGGCGAGTAGAATTGCTAACAACAGGAGAGTTTAGGGAAGGAAAACACTGCTTCTTTCAGAGTCTGTGAATGACAGTTTGATGGCTCTATCAGTACAACTTCAAAACCAAAGAAACGAGAGTCAAACCATCGTGTCTTACCAGTTATTTGGTGTCATGCAAGGCAAATAAGAAAGAATACATCTCAGTCGTTCTTGAAGTGAATTAATTTTTTTGGTAGAGAAGTCAGTCAATCTAGGTTTGAGTCTATAAAACAAGGGGCTTTTACTAAAAATCGCAGGGCAATGTCTTTCTCTTGATTTTAATGTATGTCGTTGATGGCCTCTCTGCAGCAGGTTCCCAGACAGTCTCTGCAATCAGCCCACCTGGATGGATATTTTGGGTTCAGACTCAGGCCCAGAGCAAGCTCTAGTTCTGCTCACAAGGCTTTTCCTTTCATGCCACAGAGATGTCTCCCTCTTCTGGACCACCTGACTCCAAGTCCTCAAGACAGTGAGGGCTAAAGTCCCTTTGAGTTTCCCCCCAAGCGGGGGCTCATGGTGTTGGCATCACCTTTATTCTTTATCAGGGATGCTGGAGGGCCCAGTGACCAGACTGTGATGAACTTGGAGTCAAATCTTGAAATCAGTAGTTGCCAGCCAGATGACTTTGGCATGTTATTTAACCTCTCCAGGCCTACGTCACTTTATCATTAAATGAGACTTTGTGTGGAGAACTCAAATCCCAGGGCCTCCTGTGATGTTGTCTTAGCACAGTGTTACATTCAGCAAATTTCAGCAACTAAAAGTAGATGGAAGTTCTTCACATCTTGTTTATCCTCTTAAGGAAAAGTCAAAGCAGGATCAATACATAACCAATACACAACAGATACCTAAAAATTCCACTTCTCCCATCAATATCACATTTTCAATCCCCAACCATTAATTCTCAACATTTTCACTCTTCTGGTTGCAATTCCAAACATCACCCACACATCATACCTGTTCCTCTTCTCCACCCATTCTCTTGGCTCTTTGTCACATGATCATTTCTGGCATTTTCCATATATTCTCTTCTTGTCTAATCCCCAAATTTTATATAACAGAGAAGAGCCCTTGATGTCACCTCACAGATGGGGATATTCTCCTTTATAAGTCAGGGGAGTGGGTAAGATCATTGTTAATCATTCATCAACAATTATGGTAACAAAAATACTAATTTTGGGGTGTACCCGATGTGATAAACACTTGGTACTGTGCCTAGCCCATGGGTAGAACTCAATATCGTACATGTCATTGTTTTAACAGCCTCAGACAGACTTGCCCTGACTGTCCTCAGCATGTATATGCCCCATCTCCCCACATAGACAACAGGTCCCTGGGAATCTAGGACCATGTTGAGAAGCCTATTAAATTCTTAGAACAAGAACCTTTCTCTGGTGGGTGTAGGTAGTCCAGAGATGGGCCATTCATTCAAAATAATGCAGGATTCTTACTGAATTTCAAAAAAAAATTGGGTTAGACTCTCAGGATTATATAAAGAAGACACATTCACATTTAGCTGATCTACTTTCAAGGGTATTACAGGCTAATGAAAGGGATCCATGTAAAACAAACAAACAAACCAACCCCCTTAAAGCATAGTTTTTAATAGACTATAGGTAGACATCTCCCACAGGAATTCTACCAGACTGGTGTGGCCATCCTCAGCTGCCATGTACTGGCTGCTAATAGCTCACAGTGTCATGCTTCTCCAGGAAATGATCATGGCCAATGGACCAGTCTTGCCCCATGATGCCTAGGGGATTAGACCTCTTCTCACTTGTTAATCAGGACATGGCCTATTGCTAATGAATAGGTGATATGGGCCTAAAAACCTAGCTCCTGACTTCACAGTGGGACAACTCATGCCCCAGAATTCCCCATGGAATCAGCCTGAGGCTGGACTTCAGCTGAAACCACAACTTCCTCATAAGGAACTACCTTTTGAACCCCTTCCTTTAAAGGTTTTATCTGAGAGCTCTCCTTCAATAGATTATCTGCAAAAGAATCCCCCATCAGGCTTTGAAGTTCAGAAACCTGACACAGTATTATAATATAGCTCAATGCATGATGGGCAGGGAGGAGAGAGGACTACAGCTTAAGACGTCTGGGAAAACTTCACAGAGCAAGGCTCCTTGCATTTTATTCTGAAGGACACATTGGAGTAAGGATGGTAGGCAAGGGCTGATATATGTTAAGTACCTAGGAAGACCACACACATCATAGCTACTCAAGGTTAATTTACACCCCTCTTTTCTCAATGTAAGCAAGTAAAGGATAGCAACAAAGCCATCAGAATGGGGAGGGGCGTGGCATTGTTAGAGACTGTTGGAAAGTTTCATTGCCTGGAGTTCAAGAAGCCTGGTGGGGACTTGAAGGAGAGTCGGGTCCCTAAGGAATCTATGCACCGTGCTTTTTCCTGTGTACATGGAGAGCCAGAAGAGGTATTAAATCAGGAGGATGATATTGGATATTGTTTGAAAGGGTGCTTCTGGCAGCAGTGGGAGGATGGATTGGACTGTCATTGAAATAGTCAAGACAGAAGAAGCTTAAGAGATAGAGATGATCACGTATCAGAATCGAGGTTTTGGAGTCAGGGATATATTCAAGGGGTTTTGAAAAGAATAACTCCTCAGCATGAAGTGACCAATAGAGAGGGAGCAAGGGGCCACTATAATAGTGAATGACAATATTCTGGCAGGTGGCATTGATAAAATATGAAACCTGAGTGAGGAATATTCCATTAATTCTTTTGGTGAAAAGGTAATTCTAATGAATGGTGCCACCCAAGTACGGCATATATTATCCTCTTCTTTGAAACCTCTGTGTAACTTAAGACATCACTGTTGTATTTAAAAGAATGCATTATTGGGAGCTCCAGCAGAAGGTCAACACTCATTAGCAACCCTACAATAATAGCCAACAAGTGTGAAAAGAGAGCCTGCGATTGAGGAAAACAATTTCAGTTAGAAAATAGACTCTCATTTTCTAGCATCACAAGGTTATTACAGCAACCAGAAAATGAAAACACTTTTATTTTTCAAATTTATGAAAAAGCGCTCACCACCAACAGTCCAGTCGGGAAAGCACCTTCAGCTAATGTCACCTTCTCGTCTCTGAACTTAAAGACAAACAGTTGGCAAGCAACAAAGAGGATGGGGGTTTGGGTGGATGCTGATGTTGTCTTTGTAAAATGCAAATAAACAAGTAAGCTGTCAGAGAAGACTGATTTTTTGAGATGGAAATTGAATTAGACATACATTCACGCCATTGCTGTGCGTGAATGTATGCTTCTGTGCTCCTTGAGCTGGGTGTGTTTGTGGTGTGAACTGTGTGTGTGTGTGTGTGTGTGTGTGTGTGTTTATCTGCCATGGCTGAGATTAAGCCTCATATTCAGATACATCGTACTTTGTTTTGAGCAGTTATTATCCTCTCAAGCACTTTTGTTTCCTTTGCCCTTGCAAGAACCCTGTTGGTTAGATATTTAAAAGCCATTTTAAAGGTGAGAAAAGTGAGCCTCAGAAATATTAAGTGATCACTGAACTAACAATAGAACAAACAGTGGTGGGGCTGGGTCAGAGTGGGAGACGGGCTCGGGAATATCCGATGCCTTGTGAAGGCTCACGTGCCTAGCAAGTGACACAGCCAGGGACCAAACTCGTCCTTCTCAGATGCTGCATAGTCTCATCTCCCACACACAGGGATTGAGGGAGACTGTCAGATGCTACAACATCCCCAACTTGTCTGTACTTTGGGATTACCTGGGGAGTTTCCCAAAACACTGATGCCTATATGCTACCCCAAGACATGGTGAATTAATTGGTCTGGGGTACAGCTGTAGTTTTGGAAATTTTCCAAGCTTCCCTACATGATGCTCAGGGGCAGATAAGCTTGGGGACCACTCATCTAGTAATAAAGAGTAAATCTCTGGAGCCATACAGACCTGTGTTCAGATTCTAGGCTCTAGAGTACTAGAATCTTTGGGCTATCCTCATGTGAACCTTAAACAAGATGCTTGACTGCTCCATACCTCAGTTTCCCCATAGTACCTACTCTATAAAATTGATGTGGAGATTAAATGAGTTAATAGATGCAAAGCACTTAGAATGGGTCCCTGTTTTTGATGTCTGGGTATCCAGGAGAAACAACCTGCCAAGAAAGACCTCCATTCAGAGGAATCCATCAAGGTCACCACAAGAATTTGAGGCTGGGAAGAATTCAGTGGAATCTGGAACCAACAGAACTGGAAGAGGCTTTAGACAGCATGTTTCCTCATGACCCCACCATGTGCAGGTTTTATTATAATGACAAAGAGGTCCAGAGAGGGTAAGTGATTTACTCAACACCACACAGCACTTTTGGGAATAGGACTTAGGATTCTTGGCTTGTTTTCTGGAGTAATCCTACTTTAAAGGCAGCTTCTTCTGGAGGGCTACGAGGTGAGGCTCAGGAGGGTGGTGGCTGTTGATTCAAAGGGGAAGGTCGCAGGCTTGGAACACTCCCTTTTGACCTGCCGTGACCCCAATTCATACACTGGAGGGACAAAGCTCAATTGACCAGCCAGGTTGGCACTTGTCACTTCTTCTCCACTTGTCTCTTTGACATGCCCTGGCTGGTGGAGAGAAATTCGCTTTAAAGAGTCTCTGAATTGGAATCATCCCAAAAGGGCTTGATTTGCCTTTCAGCATTTTAAAGGGAGACATTTTCACTTGTGTACAAAGCAATCAGCTCAGCCCCTCTGTCTGAGGAGTCTGCTGGCTGTGTGCAGTCGCAAACTCTAATCACAGTGACGGTACTTGACTCATTCTTTCTACGTTTGCATTTTCAAAGGTCGCTTAACTGGAACACATCTTTTCAAACAAAATCCTTGAGAAAATGTTGGCTTTTGTGTGGGTATGAGGTAGTGGGAGAAAAGTGCTTTTTAGAATGAAGTAGACACAGGTTGCAGACTGACATGCCGCACAAAGATGACTCTGGATCTCTGCCCCTCAGTTTTCTTATCTTTAAAATGGGGATTATGGCTGCCTTGTTACGAAGCTGTGAGATCAAATCTGGTAATGTGTATATCTGTATGTGATAATCTGTACAAAGATCCATGACCGGCAGACAATTAGGAAATATGTTCTTCTCTGCCCTGAGGGTTCATGTGGAGGGAGTGAAATCAATTATTCAGAGTGCATCAGGAAAAATGTCCATAGCTCAGTTTTGTGGAAAGCACCATGCAGGCTGAGAAAGCTCTGTCAGGCTGCATCCCTGCCCTCAAGGGGCTTAGGCTTGGTTTAGAGTCAGGAAATTAGCAGAATAGGAGCTCACTGATAAGGTCGATCTGGTAGATTATTCAAGTGAGGCAGGGTGTTGGAGATGGCCACATACATTGTAAAGCAATTTACAATCTAGTAATTTTTAAGATGTTTCAAGCCTTTGGGCAACTTTTTTTTTCTTTTTCATAAAGAAAAAATGTCCTATGAAAACAAAACTAAAAACATTTGAATTAGTTACCAAGGTTTTGGGCTTAGATTTTATTTAAAATCTTCATTGCCTGATTCTCTTTACAAGTGGGAAGATAGGGAAATCCTGAGATCATGATCCACTGGCTTTTATTTTTTTTAAATTTTTTAAAAATAGGGCACCTGGACGGCACAGTCAGTTAAGTGTCTGCCTTTCTCTCAGGTCATGATCCCAGGGTCCTGGGATCAAGTCCTGCATTGGGCTCCCTGCTCAGTAGGGAGTCTACGTCTGCCTCTCTTTCTATCCCTCTTCCCCACTTGTGCTTCATCTCTCTCAAATAAATAAAAATCTTAAAAAAAAATGAAATTTTAAAAAATGTTTTAAAGATGTATTTATTTATTTGAGAGAGAGAATGAGTGAATGGGGGAGGCCAGAGAGACAGAAACTTAAGAAGACTCTGCACAGAGCAGCTGAACGCAGAGCCTGTGGGGGTTGATCACCTGACCCTGAGATCACAACCTGAGCCCAAACCAAGAGTCAGACGCTTAACCAAATTGGAGCCACCCAGGCGTCCTCCACTGGCTTTTAATCTCAGATATACCCTTTGGATAGAGCATTCTGTCTTTATTTTTCCACAGTCCTCACCACTCCTTTCTGTCTTGCCAGCTCTGGTGACCCTTCTACTCATATGTGCACAGCCATTCTACCAGCAGAGTTAAGGAGAAAGTGGAATATAACATGCACTAGCAGAGTATTTCAGAAGAAGTAGGAGAGAACATATGGTATAAAAGTTAAGACCATTCTTAGATGAATGATATACACACTGACAAAATGTATCTGTTGCAAGTTTATTGTGAAATAAAATATTGCAAAGACTACAACAAATATAAGGGAAAAAAGCATAAGGAAAAGCGCAACTGGAAAATGATGGGAAAGTCCAACCCAGTGTAATTTATGGATTGACACTAGCCCCCAGACCCTGTGCCTCTCACACGTATCTTGATAGAGAAACAAAAGCATGGACTGGAATGTCTGCCTTGCCTTGCTTTGGTTGCAGGATGTAAATCTTTCTGAGATTCACTTTTCTTTTGCTACATGAGGATGCCACATTTGCTGCCCTCCTCCTAGGATGGGGGGGGGAGGGAGGACTAAGTAAATCCCATGCAGAGAAGCTCCTGTGTGAGTGGCCCACGGCAATGACCAAAGCACGTCCACGGAATAGAAAGAGCAAGAGAGGAATTGTGAGGGCAATTGTGAGGGCTAGGGAAACTGGGAGACACCACTAAGGAAGCAGGACAACACTGGACCCACGCAGAGCAAGAGTGATGCGGAAAGGCAGGAAGAGGTCCAATGTCCATGGCATAGCACACAGTTTTGGACATGGGGTAGTGGCATGTTGGATGTTGAACCTGATCTTGCCA
Source organism: Mellivora capensis (assembly GCA_004024625.1). Taxonomy (NCBI): domain Eukaryota; kingdom Metazoa; phylum Chordata; class Mammalia; order Carnivora; family Mustelidae; genus Mellivora; species Mellivora capensis. Next base: position 16,718 of record PISX010015150.1, on the reverse strand, counting down.
GGTTGAGGGTCCATGTTAAGCAGAGATGGAGAAGAAGTATAAGGGGATGTCCAGCAGCCCAGCAGCCCAGCAGCCCAGCAGCCTGGCTGTGGAGTCCTTCAGCTTCTCACCCCTGTGCTAATGGAGTCCAATCCACCACGATTTGTTAATCTCTGTGTGCTGGGCATTGGGCTTGGTCCTGGAAGCAGACAGATGTCAAGACTTGGACTTTGAATTTATGCTGTCAGAAGTTAGACAACTTCTCTGTCACTTAGAAACTGTGTTACTCTGGGCACATCACTTAACCTGCCTCTACTACAGGTTCCTCTTCAGAGAAAGTGGAGATTGTGACAGCAGGGCCTGATTGCATCGTATGGAGGGAGGATTATTGGGCATCAGTGAGGGCATTTCAAAAAAGTGCTGGAAACAGAGAGACAGTTTAATACATGTGAGCAACAGCTTTACATAAGGGCTGGATTCCCACCCCAAATACCTCTGCATCTCATGGGAAGGTGGTCAGGGACATCGAGCGGCACATGTGCAGAGACTGGAGAGTCGATCTGGCAGGGCTGGCTCAGCCCAAGTGACTCAGGACTAGACAGAGACAGTGGTCTGGAAGCAGAGCTGTTGATGGGGAAAGGTGGGAGAGGACAGACAGCAGGGATGGATAAAGGCAGCTGGACATGCCTGGGAATCTCAGGGCGGCAGGTAGACTGGAGAAAGGTCAGGGAATAATGCTTAAGTTACTGAGAAGGCAGCAAAATAAGAAGGAACTTGAATGTCACATTGAAGAGTTCTTATTTTCTCCTGTGGGTACTCCTATGGGGGCCTTTGTATGACTTAAAAATAGAGGGATGACACAGTTAGGCTTAAGGCAAAGATTTTAAGCATCCTCACTGGGGGGTTCAGCAAACAGGAGGGGGCAAGGCAGGCAGCGTGAAGTCGGATTTCCCTTGAGAGGCACCTGGCCTGTTCCCTCATCCCCACTCTGGGTTGTTTAGACGCTATTTAGGATCTTTTATGCATTTCACACTGAACATATTGCAAAATAGCACCTTTCAGCATTACTTGAGTTTTGTAAAGAGGTAGTAGCTATTGTTTCAAGTGAAGATGGATGGAGGCATTTTGAACCATCTACCACACTTTCACCATATTCTGTGGAAGGTGTGCCTTCAGTAATATGGTCCGTGTGGATTAAGTGGTTTGGACTGGGTGTTTTTCAGAGGTGCTGTCAGGATAGGGGTAAGGGTCTTTCTGACAGGCAGGCATAAAGTGGCCCTGTGGAGTGCCCCTCCAGAACAAGAGACCCCAGGAACCAGGAGCATGGTGGGAAGTAGGTAAGCATTCATTGAATGAATGAATGAATGATTCCATCCCTCCCTCGAAGTGATACCTAGTATGTGAGGGAGAAAATTAAATAAAACAAATCTAAGCTGAGTAGTATTTTCTTCTTTTCTTTTCTTTTCTTTTTTTTCCGTTTTGGAATCTTTATTGGAAACTCATTTGGGTGCAGAAATGTTATGGGTGCTCACAGATCCAGACATGCTTAATGAAATTCTGGATAAAATATACAGTGAATGATGGCTTAGTAATATTCCACTAATTAGCTTTTAAAAATGTACAAACAAGTTTTACTGTATTTTATTTAAAATACTTATTTATTTAAGTAATCTCTATACCCAAAGTGGGGCTGGGACTCACCACCCCAAGAACAAGAGTCACATGCTCTTCTGACTGAACCAGTCAGGCACCCCAAGTTACTGTCTTCTTTTTGACATCAAGAAAGTGAAGACAAGGACAGTCTTCCCTGAAGGCCCCCTTGTCCAACATACGTCTTCTCACCCTGATCACCCATTTAAACCTGTTTCTCTGTGTTTTCTCAAGTGTAGCTGTGACTCTGTGTGGCCATCCATTTATAACCAAATCTCCAGGTGCTTTTAGGGGATTAGGTTATTTTCCTTATTGGAAATGAGAAAGACGAGGCTGAGAGAAGTTATGGTCCATGTCAAAGTGCAGTAAGAGTCAAGGTTTGAAGCTCCATTGGCGCTGCTCTTTTGGCACGCAGCATGCCTTCCCAAGGGAGCACCCTTGGTCTGGTTTCCACATGCATTGTGTTCAGCTTCGAATGGACAGAGGAATGAATCCTGTCAATCTGGGAAGGGATGCTGTGAGGGTGAAGAGCCACAGGGTGACTGAGAAAGTAAATGGACACACCAGCACCTCCAATATGGTGGCCACCAGCCACATGGGACTCAATAAACTTAAGCTTAAATTAGTTAAAATTAACCCAAATCTGGAAATTCTGTTTTCTCATTGTACCAGCCACATTTCAAGTCCTCAATAACCACATGTGGTCGTGGCCAGATTGGACAGGGCAGGTAGAGATCATTTCCATCATCCCAGAAGGTTCCACTGGACACTGTTGCAGGGAGACCATGAAACACTAAACCTTGCTAATATTATGCAGGAAAAGAGTACTTTCATCACTTTCCTTCTTATATGCTGACCTTGACATCCCAGAAGTTTCCTCACTTTTCTTCCCAAACACACTAAATTTCAGTTCTGCCATCAAAAGCTCTTGCATATTCTGGTGGTTCTGCGCAGCACACGTATTGCATGAACTCTACAAAACATTCTGGGATTCACCTACTTTCAAGATCCAACCAGTGCAGACTGTGGCTTTGGTCGCCTATAAAGGGACTTTAATGCCAGTAAACTTTGGTCTTGTGACCTCCACTTGGGATATAGGTATTGAAAAACAGGCTTACTATGGGACTGTCGCTGCGGATATTGTCAGCACCACATGCAATGCTCTCTTCATGAGGGCATCCTGGAGGAAGTTACCTCAGGTTTGAGCTCTCCTGGGTGACTTGTCTCGTGTTCTTCATCTCTGGATACTATAGGTCTTATAACCATGTTTCCTTCTTTGCTTTACCTTCTGAGAAGCTCAAAGCTAAATCTCCAACTGCACCTTAACAATTGTAAAGGGCCATCTGGCGTACCTTGTTACAAACCAATTCCCCTCTATCTATTTTACTAATCTCTCAGTCTTCTCTCACTGTGATTTTATTTTTTAATTTTTTAAAAAAGGTTTTGTTTATTTATTTGAGAGAGAGAGAGAGAGCGAGAGCACAAGCAGGGGGATCAGCAGGCAGAGGGAGAGGGGGGAAGCAGGCTCTCCGCTGAGCAGGGAGCCCGATGCAGGGCTCGATCCCAGGACTCTGAGATCATGACCTGAGCCGAAGGCAGATGCTTAACCCACCGAGCCACCCAGGCGCCCCTCACTGTGATTTTATTTCACTCTTTGCCTTGTCTTCATTCTGGTATATTTTGAGTTTTGTCGTTTTGTTGCTTTGTTTATTTCAAATGCCTCCCTCAATACCTCTGGCCAACACACAGGAATGTGATGAACTACCATGTGTGAGTGGCTCAGACAGTGGCAGCCCTGGAGAGCAGCCATGGAAGGCTAGGGCTGGGGCTGGCTCAGCCTATCTCGGAGGGGTCACACCAAATGGAGGCCACTCCTCTAGAAACATGTTGTCTTGGCCCCTGAGGTTGGTCCTGACATGTGACCCAACCGCATCAGGAAAGGGAGGGCTTGGTGGCCTGTCTGGGCATATTCCGGCCTCCGGGCTCTGAGCTGGGATGGCCCCACCTGTCCCTACTCCTGATGGTAATCGGGAACTTCAAACGTGAGTCACTTGAGCCTTTGGCCTCTCTCCTTGCAGGGAGAGGCTTTCCCAGAACTCTTGTGTCCCACCACCCTGACCCCTCCTTCCAGTGAGTGACAGCCCTAATTATGGGTCAGAGCTGGGTGTCACCCCTCTCTCTGACCTCCCGTATTTCGGGAGCTGATTTACTCCTGTGTCAATTCTTCACTTTCCTGAGGGAGGAGACTTTTTACGAGACCTTGGTCAGCAGCACCGGGCGAGCTGGAGGGTGTGTCCTGCCTGCGGGCTGAGCCAGGCAGCTCCCTGCTTCTGGAAAACAGCAAGTCCCAGCCCGGCGGAGACAGCGCACTGCCACCTACATGTGCCTCTATCATGACTTGTATTAGAGTTTGATTTAATTTTTACCTGATGCTTCACCTATTACAATGAGACATAAAAAGGGAATTTGCAGCTGCCTGCTTATCAGAAAAGATCAACTGTTTCTGTAATTAATATGGAAGATAACAATTTAAAATAATGAAACACCCATAATATGCTTAGGGGAAGCAGCTTGTTGCTATAATTAGAATGAGAATCAAATTGTTCTGGTGGCAAACACATCATTTATTGAACTGAAGCTACTCTATGAATGGAAGTAAATAGCACAGCAGGAAAAAAAAATGAGTAAGAGAACATTTCATGAAACACTGGGTCTGAGAAAAATTTCAGAAGCATCCAGGGGCAGAGCTGTGTAGGACCGGATGTTCCTGGGGCACCCAAGCTGCTGTGTGGTCCTTGCTCAGTGCCCTTTGAGGTCCTTGAGTATTCTCTGAAGTGCAGCTCTGATTCCGTCAGCCCCCTTCCTAAGCCTCCCCCGACACAAAGTTAAATAGAAAGAGATTTCTATCTCAGTGCACACATGCACAGGGCCCTATACACACATGTGTTCTGGGATACATGCACAAATTTCTAGAAAGATGCACAGGAAAGACGGGGTGCTTGCAAGTTAGGCCCCACTTTTCACTCTCCTGTCCTAAAGGAAATTCCGTCTGCGTACGTGATTTTTATAATGATTGCAAGAGTTGTTTCCCAAGGCTCTCCACTATGCAATGGCTGGAGTCCAAGCTCCCCTGGGTGTTCGACCAGCATGGCTCACCAGTCCCCAGTCCAGCCCCGACGCTGGCTCCCTGAGCTGCAGCTTCTCGGACAAGACTTGGATCCTTGGCTGCCCTACATGTTCAGAGCCTGATACCTTCATTCCCGCCGCTCTCTTGGCTTGCAACCTTCTCTCCTTCCCTTTCTTATCTGGACTTCTGCTGTGGATCTGCAAAGGCCTGGTGCGAACTCCACCTCCTCCTGGCAGCTTTCTGATTCCAGCTCCCTACCCCGGGGGACACCGTTCACTGCTCTCCTCTCTGAAATTCCTTGACATTTCCCACAAACGTATATCGATGCCTCAGAGTGCATTATATTTTTACTTGCATTCATGTCTTCTCTCAGAGTGCACGCACGCGTGTGTGTGTTTATATGCCTGGCACATAGTAGGTATAAATGTTTACTAGAATGGTGTTAGATTAATTTGGGTGAGCAAGGACACATTCTGGGTTCATTAGAGATGTTAAGATATTTTTAAAGTTCTGTGGTTTGAGTAAAATTTGAGACGCGTTTTGCCAAATATGTTTCTCCCTATTTTGTAAAGCCCATATGTCTATTAAGGGGGGAAAAGCCATATGGTTCTGATTTCTTTACTCACAGATCAGCATTTCAGTTTTTGGGATATCTGATGTTTAAGATGCCGCCTGCCCTGTGTGAAGCGGTCCCTGGTTTTGAATATGTTTTTCTCTGAACTGAGGAGATGGACATTTCTACAGACAGAGACTTAACTCTTGGCAGGACAGAAGGGAATTGTCAGGGGCTTGGAACTCTGAGGCTTGGAAGGCAGCTTCTCAAACAGAAAGCACCTCTTGCCTTTTCCAGAGAGAAAGGTCACCTTGAAGCAGAATTCCTTGGGCTACGGGGAGCCAAAGCAGGTGACAATTCACGTGGGGTCAGGTAGATTTATTCTTGGTGTGACCAGAGAGAATTCATGTGCACTGAGGGGATGTTAGTCAACTGAACTCCTGAATGGATAAACACATAAGCGAATGAAGGCAGTCTACGGAGAGGCAAGGTCATCAACGCCAGTTCTAACATTAGAAACCCTGGATTCAATCATTAACGCCTTTGACTTTGTGTCTTTTTTCATTGAATTTAATTTTTTTCAGTGTTCCAAAATTCCTTGTTTATGCCCCACACCCAGTACTCCATGCAATACGTGCCCTCCTTAAAACCCACCACCAGGCTCACCCAACCCCCCTTTGTGTCTTAGTACCCGGGAGTCTTGTGTGGTCTCTCACCTCTCCGAATAGAGTCCCCTTATCGAACTGGGGCTTCGTAACTTCTATAGCTCACGTTCCATGAGGAGTTAATGAAGACCCTCTGAGCAGAGTTTGCCAGACTTTCGGTCAGCCCTCCACCACCTCTGCAGTCATGGCCATACCGGCGCTCTTCACATGCTACCACTTTACACTTTTTTAACACTGATGTTTATGTAAAGTTATGTTAACGAAAATACTTACAAAAGAAACATTCTATCACTGTCGTCTAAGCAGAAATGGAGTCTGTTTGTCACCATGGCAAATTCTCTGGACCTTCATTGTCACCTTCATCACCGCGAGCTTTCTTACCCTGACCCACGGGCTAATTGCAGCATCTCCATCTGCCTAATTGCAGGCATGGCTTTGACTAGGATTCCCATCATAAAAGTGGAGAAATCCAGGCTTCAAGGAGGTGATGTGCTATTCCCCTGGGCTTCAGGGATCATCGAAGGCTGAACCAGTTCTAGAAGCTTCCGGGGCCTTTAATTCCTGCGGGTCATGGCTACTTGTTTTTATGCCACTGAAGAGGCAATACATACGGTGCAAGCACGAGTCAGTGGAAAATAATGAGGTGAAACTTTGCCGAGAAGGTGTAAAATTCTCCAGAGATCTCCTCCCTTTGTTTCTCTTTCTGAGTGGAGGTCTGAACACAGCCCAGAGGGCCTATCGGACTTATCGTGCAGCCATCTTTTGAACTTAGGTAATTTAACAAATCTGTTACTGAAATAGAATGTGTCAGGTCCTAGGATGTTTGCTGGATAAACAGAACTAATCCAATTCTATCTCTTTTTGAGAGTTCACAGTCTGGTTGGGTTGGGGAGACCAACTCATGAGGAGATGCACCACCAGGAAAACAAAACAAAAAACAAAAAACGGCATTGGCAAACAACCAACCACACAGAAGACAATGAGGCTCATAGAAGCTTGGGACCAAAATGGAGGTGTGTGCAGTTGGACCTCAGGGAAGAGAGAAGGTGCCAATTATTCATATCAAAAAACTTGACCATGATGCAGTTTCAACATGGGTTAAGTACCCAAGTTCCATTTGCCTTTTGTCTTCAAAAGCAGCCCTTATAAAGGCACCTGTGTGGCTCAGTCTGTTAAGCGTCCAACTCTTGATTTCAACTCAGGTCATGATCTCCAGGTTGTGGGATCGAGACCCGCATCAGGCTCTGTGCTCCGTGGCGAGTCTGCTTGGGATTTTCTTCCTCTGCCCCTCACCGCCTTCTCTGTTTCTGTCTCTGTCTCTGTCTTTCTTAAAAAAAAAAAAAAAAAAAAAAAAAAAAAAAAAAAAAAAAGCAATCCTTATAAAGAATCATTTTCTTTTTTGTTAGTAATAGGCGGGTCATTGCCCAATCAAATTCTCTTTCAGTGAGTTTCAGGAGCTCTCAGAGCTCCTGTGCTAACATCTATCTCAAAGGGCAGCTTTGCCCCCAGATCACACAGGCCACAGGTCCATGGAGGCCTGTAGTGCTTTTTAAGCAGGCATTGGAAAAGTCTCAACAATCAGAGCTACTGTGAAACAGAATCTCAAACTTGGCAATGAGAAGCAGAAGAATTCATTTTTAGATCTTAAAAATAAAAATGTCCATCATCAAGTCAACACATTTCCCCGTTTTGGCATCTCCAACCATCTTTAAAAGAAAAGAGAGAGAGAGAGAGAAATGTTCAGCTTACCTTTGCAATCTAAAAAAGAACTTTAAAAAATCTACATTACTAAACCCTCACATGATTTATTTCAGGAGACAAGGTTACGACTTCTGCATGCACGGCCATGATAGGGTTAGAGACTGGACAAGAACAGGGGGTATGGCTGATCTGAAGCAAGCACAGCTGGTTTGTATTTGTGCCGGCCCCTCCTGAAGGAGCTGGGACCCTCAAGGAGGAAACCCTGAATACTTGGCTGATGACCCGGAAAGGTTGCTGATACACTGACCAGCTCTACGAGTAGAAGTGGCCCTTTAAAATACTGCTTGAGCGTTGTCTCAGTTGGTTAAGCGTCTGACTCTTGATTTCAGTTCGGGTCATGAACTCATGGTCTTGGGATCCCGGCCTGATTGGGGCCAAACCTTCAGCATGGAGTCTGCTTGAGATTTTCTCCCTCCCTCTTCCTCTTCCCCACTCCCCATTGTGAGCATTCTCTCTCTCTCTCTCTCTCTCTCTCTCTTTTAAATAAATAAATACATCTTAAAAAAAAAAAGTTTCAAGCTTCTTATAAGTACAAATACTCGGTCTGGAAGTCAAATTTCCATAAGCCTTATGTTTCTGTTCTTGGTTTGGTTTGGTTTCCCACACGCTGGTGAGTGTCTGCAGTTTTATACAGCTATGTGTCCTGAGTCCTACACCCTGGAGGTATGCGGAGCCATAGACGCTCTGTGCCTAGTTTCCCCATCTGTAAAGTGGGGGTGGAGATGGCACTTCTTTTGCTGATCTGTATGAGGATGCATGGCAGGAAACGTGCCTAAGATGAAGACTGGCACGTTTTAAGTATTCACAAAACATTGCCTGTTATTATCTGGTAATCATGATGATGACCATCTATTTCTGCTAATCCTCCCCCAAAATTGTGTAAAACAGGTTTGATCGGATCCATTTTGCAGATGAGAATAACTGAGGGTAAAAAGTTAGGCAGTCTTTTTTTTACAGCACTGCCAGGGATGTAGAGTTGAAATGTGATCTGTAAGGACCTCAAAACGTAGTTTGACCACCATCTCATGCTCCTTAATGTGTGAATGACTCTTAGGTTTCTTGGGCTGTTTGCAAGAGTCCAGTGCTGTGGTTGAAGGCTGTGAAACTCAGTCACTCTACCTGTTATTTTGACCACACAAAGCCCAAATATCAGGGTTTTTAGTTTTTGCCACTTACTATACTTATTATTATCACTGGCTGTTTACAATTTGTCCGAACTCTTAAAGCAATGGATCCAGAAATCCTCTTCTCACTCTTAAAAAAAAAAAAATTATTTGTTTATTTGACAGAAAGAGAGAGCAGAAGTAGGAGAAAGAGAGGGAGAGGGAGAAGCAGACTCTCCACTGAGCAGGGAGCCCAGCGTGGGCTCCATCTCAGGACCCTAGGATCATGACCTGAGCCGAAGGCAGATGTTAACTCACTCAGCCACCCAGGGGCCCAACGGAAATTCTCTTCTGTTTCTTTGGGGAGGATCTAGGATTCTGGAAAAAGGTTGGCAACACGGAGAAGAAAGAATTTTCATAATTTTGAATGCATCTCTTGGACAGTGAGAAATGTCATCCATGCTACAGTCCTAGAATCTGACTACGTTAATAAAATGATGTAGGGAGTTTATTTCCTATTTTCCCAATCTTTGGGGCTAGCTATTGTTGATATTCCCTAGACATTATGGGACAAATGTCTTCAGGGACAAAGATAAATTTATCTCTATTAAAATAATAACCAACTATAGGCAAACTGATTTCAAGAAACTCCTGAAAATAAAACATAATGAAATGCATTTGGAAAACTAAAAAAAGAAATTGCAAGTAGAACTTCAGAAACTTGCAGAGTTCTCCTAAAGCAAAGGGATGCAAACAGAGGAGTTATATGCTGTGCAAAATTCTGAAGTATAGATTCCTAAGGGCTAGGGCTGAGGAGCCCGGGAATCTGAAATATTCATTCTCTCGCTTAGTTGGCACACGTTCAATAGGAAGCTTGTAAATATGGCTCTTTATGTTCTTTAGCTAATTCTACTTGATAATCGGTGGACTCCTCCCATCTGAGGTATCATGAATTACTTTATAATTTAAGGAAAATTTTCAGCCATCATGTCTGTATATGATGTCTATTCCCCTGGAGCCACAGTTGGATGGATGTTGAAATTTCTGGGTTTATTTCACATGAAACACTGTTTTCCATTCAAATTTCCACCTCTTTACAGTATGTTCTAGGGAAATTTCTCAAATTAAGCTTCCAACTTTTGTTATTTAATCTTTATCCATACTCGGTCTGCTTTATAACATTTCTGTAGCATATTTTATTTCAATTATCAGAGATCTTATGTACAAAATCTCTTAATGAAATTTTTTTCAAAGCTGATTAAACTTAATGATTGAATTAGTTTTAGGACAGGATAAATAAAAGTTTAGAACCCTTTTCTGATGACTCCATCACGTCTGTTTCTGGGGATACCATGGGCTGAGATTTGCATTTCTTTTACGATACATGCCGAAGGAGGATTTCTACTTTCTAGACCTCATAATGCCCTTCAGTTGTACCACTGACAGTCTGTTTGTCAGTGTAATGCAGAAAATCTGTCTTTTTCCTCTAGTTCCTTTTAAGGCTTTCTCCTGTCTTTGGTGTCTACAATCTCATTGGGATGTAATTGGGTGTGAATTTTGGAGGTACAGTTTACACACTTTATATAGAATAGGATGATCTGAACAAATCATAAATATTCAGTGTGACGACCTTCGACATTTTGTAACTTTTTGTAACTATCCTTTTGTATCTCTCCTCCTCCCCACCACCCTGCCCCTCCACACACACACACATAATCACAGTGGACCACATTTCCTTTGCCCCAGAGAGTTTCCTCCTTCTTCAAGGTACTTTCTGATTTTAACATCATAGATTAATTTTGCCTGTTCATGGGCTTCATAGAAATGGAATCATACAGTACAAATGGTCTGTGTCCAATTTCTTTCACTCAATGTGATATTTCTGAGCTTCTTCCCTGTTGTTGCATTAGTCAGTAATGTGCTCTTTTGTGCAGTGAGTGGAGTTCCAGTGTATTATTATTATATAACCATTTGTTAATTTATTCAATTGTTGATAGATGTTTGAACTGTTTACAATTCTGTATATTATGAATGAGCTTGCTATGAACATTCTTGTATCAGAGTTTATGTAAACATACATTTTATTTTGGTTTTGAATAAATTATTAGGAGTGGATATTATGGGTCATAGGATAGGTATTTATTTAAGTTCCTAAGGAACTGGCAAAGGTAATTTTGGCTATTCTAGACTCTTTAGGTTTCTATGTAAACATTTATATTAATCTTTCACTTTATAAAAAAGAAATAGCCCGCTAATATTCCCACTGGGATTATATAGTCTATAAATCAGTTTGGGGACAATTACCATCTTAGCAATATTGACTGTCTTAATTCATAGAGTATAAATCTTCATTAATTCAATCTTCTTTAATTTTTCTCAACATTTTTTTTCAGTTTTCAATGTAGAGGTGGTACACATCTTTTGTTAAACATATTCCCTATTTGATATTTTTGTACTAGTATAAATGGTATAACATTTTCAATTTTATTTTTCAATTAGTTTTGCTAGATCATAGAAATACAATTGAGTTTGCATATTAACCTTATATTTCTGGTAATATTTGCGTAAATTTCATAATATTTTCCATGTACACAATCATGTTGTCTGTGAATAAAGATGGTTTTATGCATTCCTTCCTAATATTTAAACCTTTCCAGTATTTTCTTGCCTTACTGTGCTACTGATGAGCACAGACATATCTGAGCCTTTCTTTTGATCTTAGGAGAACAATGTTTAATGTTCTGCCATGGAACAGCATGGCAGCTGTAGATTTTTTCCTTAGTGTCCTTTTTTAGATTGAATAACTTTTTTTTTTTATTCTTAGTTTTCTAAGAATTTTTACCATAAATGAAGGTTGAATTTTATCAAACATTCTTTCTGCATATATTGAAATAACCTTATTACTTTTCTTCTTAGCTTTTATGTGATGAATTATATTAATTGCTTCTCAAATTTAAATAGGAAAATATTAACCCAAGCCAGGCTAAATCTCACAGTTACAACCTATTCAATTGGCTAATATTGTGTCAGAGAGTTTTGCATCTATGCTCATGAGGACGCAGGCTTATAATTTATATTTCAGAAGCCGCAGGGTCAAGTCTGGTATCACAGTTACTTTGAGCTCATAAGTAAGATGGGAAGTCTTCCTCGCTGCTATATATTCTCCAAGAGGGTGAGGTTTTTTCCCTCAGCTTTTTTTCTCACATGTTTGGAATTGACCAATGAAGCGGTCATGGCTTGAAGTGTGTTTTTTGTTTGTTTGTTTGTTTGTTTGTTTATGCAGGTGTGTTGGGCAGAATAACATCCATCCCAGAACTGCGAGAAAATGACTTTGCTATTATGGTATTTTGTCATGGCGGCTCAAGTTAACTTATACAGCACTTTCTTCTTTTGTGTGTGTTTTTAGTGTGTAATGTCTTCAAACCAATTAAAATACAAAATGCACTGATTTTATAATCTCCACATTCTAGGTTTTCTATTATCCAAATCTCTAGGTGGTTAAGCTATTTCCTTGTGTTTTCTTCCACTCGTGGTAAAGTGTCACGTTGCGTGTTTCATCGTTGTGGACTGTGAATTCTTCCACGGGATTCACTGTAAGCCTTGGTTGGTTCAGGACATGGGCAATTCTTCCAAAGAGGTTCCCGCCTCCCTTCAGAGTATCTATTCCATAGTGTCATGCTTACACCCCTTTAAAACTGACATTTCCGCCATCTCTGATCCTCCTTTGAAGTAGACAGAACTTTATTGTTGGCTCATTGTAGCTACAGGGGAATCTATTACTAATTATTCTTTGAGGAAACTAACTTTTTCTGGCATCTGAGTCTCCATTTCTCTTATTGTAAAGGTTCAGTGTTTTCCTCTTATCTCTACATGGTCACTCAGCAGGTGTATCTAATGTATAAAAATGGAATTTCATTGGTAGCTTAGAGTCAGCTTTTCTTACTGTTTGGATTTTTTTCTTTTATTTATTATTTTTTTGTTTTTTTTTCATGTTTTTTTACATTATTGGCAGTTTATCTGTGCATTTAAGGAATGCTTGTTATATTGTATCCTTCATTTTTACATGCTTCTGTAATGGGCAGAGTTTTATTTTTTAAAATTTTTAAAGATTTTATTTGTTTATTTGACAGAGAGAAAACACAAGCAGGGGGAGCAGAGAAGCAGGGAGACAGATGAGGGCCTTGATCCCAGGACCCCAAGATCATGACCTGAGTCGAAGGCAGACGCTTAACCAGCTGAGTCACCCATGGGTCAGGAGGAGTTTTAGGTTACATATAGTCTAATATATTTCCAGAGATGGGAGTCAAAACTCATTTTACAGAGCACCTGTATGGCTCAGTCATAGAGCATGTGATTCTTGGTTTTAGGGTTGTGAGTTCAGGCTCTATGTTGGGTAGAGAGATTATATAAAAATAAAATGTTTTTTTAAAAATACCTCATTTACAGTGTCACTATAACCTGATATCAAACACTGACATGGATAGTGATGTAATAGAAAACTATAGGTTAATATCATTAATGACTATAAAAGGAAAAGTCCTAAAGAAAATTTGATAAAGAGATTCTAGCAATATATGAAAAGATACATCATAACCAGATGGGGTTTATTTGAAGAATACATCATTCTTTGATGAAGATTTGATGAAGAATTAATCAATATTGAAAATCTGTTCACATAATCAGTATGTTAATAGCTAAGATATACAAGTCATCTTATCTCAATGGACAATGAAAATAATTTAATAAAACAACATATAGACTTAAATAAAAAGAAAAAAAATCCTAATGTACTAGAAATAGTAGAAAACTTTCTCAAGTACCATTACCAGAAATCTCCATCGTATCAAACTTAATGATAAAACTATCAAACTAGGGGTGCCTCGGTGTCTCAGTGGGTTAAAGCCTCTGCCTTCGGCTCAGGTCGTGGTCCCAGGGTCCTGGGATCGAGCCCCGCATCAGGATCTCTGCTCAGTGGGGAGCCTGCTTCCCCCTCTCTCTCTGCCTGCCTCTCTGCCTACTTGTGATCTCTGTCTGTCAAATAAATAAATAAATAATCTTAAAAACAACCTATCAAGCAATAACATTCTTTTACCATTCCTATAGTGAATATTTATTAAATACCTACTAGTTATGGAAATATAACACAGGACATAACAAAGTCCTATACTTTAACTTAAATGACAAAAAGAAATGTTCATTACATTTATTTAAAAAGTAATAATGCTGCTATAATTTGTGAGTGACAGTCTTAAAAAATCACTTGGCTAACTATGGGTGTGAGTGAAGAAGTTCATCAAGGCGATCAGAACCAGTTTAATATTGAAATGTTACATTTTCCTGTAAATCTCATTATCAGGTAGGAAAGATAATTGAAATATTTCCCAGTTTCCATAATATCTATAATGTGTCCAGTGCCAAACTTAAGAAAGAAACATGTTGAAACTTTTTGAAGAAATTTATAACATTTTAAGAAGGAACATGAAAGGTTCTGACAAATTAAGAAAACAGTGTAGTTATGAGTGGGAAGAATCAATATCAACTTTGTCCAAAATTAATCAATCATTTTTGATGCAATCCATTCAAATCCAAACAGGATGGTTTTCCCCAAGGACCTTAACAAATAATCCTAGATTTCTTATGATAAATGTGTAAGATTTGCCAAAATGGTTTTCAAAAAAAGGGAAATATTTTTTTTTTCCCAGAATGATTTTAGAAAAATTTACAAGATAAAATATATTATAAACCTAACAAAGAGTATAGAAACAGAGTAGCATAGATAAGAGAATTTAACATATCTTACAGGTAGCATTTTAAATAATTGAGAGAAAGACAGTCTATTTCATCTATGGCATTGGGTCAACCGGTAATATTTTGAAAGATATCATTGGTTCCTATCAAGCTTGTTACAAACACATCTTTGAGAAGAATTTTTCTTATATTCTCATTTATACTACAAGGAAATTTAGGTGGATGTATTATTGACCTTCATGTTGACATGTCTTTTTAACAAGACACAAAATCAAAAGCTATTAAAGGAAAGATTGATCTACCTGAATATGTCAACATTTAAAATGCTCATTAAAAAATGTTAAAAGGCAAGTGATATTCTGGAGAAAATACCTACATACTGCATACAGGTGTAATAAAATAAAAGGAAATTATACTTAAATATATGTAGAACCCAAGCAAATAAATAATGGAACAACACAATAAAGAAGATGAAGGTTATAAGCTGCCAAGGAGGAGTAAATACAAAAGGTCAATGAACATGTGAAAATAGGTAGTCCATATAAAATTAACATAAAGAAAATTCAAATTAAGATAATAATGGCATACCCTTTTTCAACCAACAGACTGGAAAAAACAAAGTTCAGAGGCTCTAACTTTAATGGCAGTAAGGGGAAAGGTCTCCCTTTGAAAAACTGGCTGGTAGGTGTTAGATTGGAATCAGTGTTGAGCTACCTCATTGCCAATAAGGAGGAGCAGGTTTTCTCTAACCAAAGTATATCCACATAATAGAATCATATGCATTAGATAAAGTTGGTGAGCTTGCACCACGTGCAGAGATTGGGAAAGAGCTTTTACATATAATGAGAAAAGAACATCTTAGGTCACCATGTCACCTGATACTATTTATGTGAGGTTGTCATACATGTGCCCCCTCTCACATGTACAACTGGATGCATTTGCATAGATGCCATATTACAAATAAGCAAATGCATGAAAAATATCTAGAAAGATAAATGACAACTATAACAGTGATTAACTTGGGGGCAGAGGTAGTTTGTTTACAGAGGACTTCAGAAGAAGAAACTAATCCCCTTATACCAAGTTGTATTATTTATTTATTCCAATAATTTTTCTTGCTCAGGCATCATTATCATGTCTGACTCATTCTTATAAGTAATATCTCTCATAAAAGCAGTTTTTATTTTTCCAGGAATGCATCCATTTCCTCTAGGTTGCTTAACTTATGGACATATAACAGTTGATAATAACTTCTGATGATTGTTTCTACTTCCTTGGTGTTAGTTGTGAAGGCAAGTTGGTGCAGCCACTTTGGAGAACAGTGTGGAGATTCCTTAAGAAATTAAAAATAGAGCTTCTCTATGACCCTGCATTTGCACTACTGGGTATTTACCCCAAAGATACAGATTTGGTGAAAGGAAGGGCCATCTGTACCCCAATGTTTATAGCAGCAATGGCCACGGTCGCCAAACTGTGGAAAGAACCAAGATGCCCTTCCACGGACGAATGGATAAGGAAGATGTGGTCCATATACACTATGGAGTATTATGCCTCCATCAGAAAGGATGAATACCCGACTTTTGTAGCAACATGGACGGGACTGGAGGAGATTATGCTGAGTGAAGTAAGTCAAGCAGAAGAGAGTCAATTATGGTTTCACTTATTTGCGGAGCATAACAAATAACACGGAGGACATGGGGAGATGGAGAGGAGAAGGGAGTGGAGGGAAATTGGAGGGGAGATGAACCATGAGAGACTATGGACTCTGAAAAACAACTGAAGGTTTTGAAGGGGCGGGGTGGGAGGTTGGGGGAGCCAGGTGGTAGGAATTATGGAGGGCACACATTGCATGGAGCACTGGGTGTGGTGCAAAAACTATGAGTTCTGTTACACTGAAAAGAAATTTAAAAAAAAAGCAGGTTTTACCTGTGCTTGTATAAATAAAAATCTTTTGAAATCTCTATGGAGCTTGGAAAGAACATTTCTCCACCAAAATTTTATAAATGCTCTCTTGAAGAGATATAATGCAGTTGAGAATAACTGTGGCAATTGCTCAAGAAAAGATCACCCTAAGGACGAAGATAATGGTGATGGTGATGATGGTGATGATGGTGATGATGGCGATGGTGATG